>NW_019104499.1:458907-482525 GCF_001995035.1 Momordica charantia
ATTTTTGGCACATTCGAACTTTTTTTTTTCTCCTCCTCTTGTGATTTTCTGATCTTTTCGTCTCTTATTTTGTGGTTTTCTGATTTTTTTTCTGTTATTTTGTGATTTCATTTGAAGCTTTTACAACTGGCTTCTGCTTTGTTGGTCTTGTCTGCATCGTTCTCTTCTCAATCATCATAATCATTTTCTGGCACGGTTTTCCATTCTTTTTCCGAGTATAAAAATTGAGCTAGATAATAAATCATATATTCGATTCATGCTTAATACATATAACAAATTGTGTACTAAAGAATTTTAGTCAAAATTAACAAGACAAATGATAAAGTTGTTTGGAACATTTTTTAAATAACTTTATATTGTTTTATAGAATATAATTATGAATTATTTATCGTATACATGGTAGCATATTCTTATGAACTTTGAAGAAATACGATTAAGAATGATAACATGAAATTCATCCTAAAACCTTGAAATGAGGGAAAAAAAAAACAAAAAATTGAAAGGAATTCCAAAGTAAAAAATTAATGAGGACAATAAGTTAACATTTTTTAAGGCGTTTAGACATTTTATTCTTAAACAAAATTCAAAATCCAAATTATTTTAACAAAACTGTAATTCAAAGGCCTAAAATTATCAGGTACACGGAAAGTTAACATTCCAATAAATTTATAGTTCTTTGAATAAAAAACGAGTATACTTTTTTTTTTCTTCAGATATTGCATTCTTTTTGAGAAACGAGTATTCTTCAATTTACATGTGGAGAGAAGAAAATATTGGATGTGGCTACTTCATTTTGTTCCTCCTTGGCTAGCTGCTTCAATCTGGTTGTCAATTCATTAGTGTCATCTTATAACTTTTCAAAACTTTCATAAATAGAAGTCGAATATTATTAATAAAAATAGTAGATCTAAGTAATATTTTGGTAATTTCTATTTTTGTTCATTTTAGTCAAGGTCTTTTTTTATCTACCTGCTTTTATTTTTTTTATTTTTTTCATTTATTTTAAAAACTTCTATTTTAGTCTTTGTATTCTAAAAAAAGTTATCATTTGGTTAATTTATTGTTATTTTTTTCTCTTTGTTTTTCCAATCATAATTTTGACAAAATATTTTATTTCTTAAATTTTTTGAAATATAGCTATAAATTTATATCAAATAATTTTTTGAAAATAAAATTGTGTTAAAATGTTGTATATATAGAGTAAATTAGTTACTTTTTAAAATACTGGAAACAAAACTAACATTTTAAAAGTTAAAAACTGAAATGAAACAAAAAATAGGAAAACAAATTGAACGTAATGAATCAAGATAATATTTAAACAAAGATAATATTATTATTTATGAAAATCCACGACCACGTGTAACACATTTACCATATAGTGCCATTCATTTTGCCCTTTCTGTTGGGCTCACGGGCCTAAAGCTAGAAAGGAGGCATCGCTTTCATGCTCTCACGACTTACGTGTCTTATCGTCCTCCTTCAAATAAGTAAAACGTCATTACAGATTTTCATATTTTAATTTTAATATTTATCCGATGAGATAACTTTTCTCTTTTAGTAATTATTAATTCTTCTTTCTTTGCAACGAAAAAAAAGTCCAGTATAGATATTTTCTTTAGATTTTTTTTTTTTTTTTTTTTACTATTATTCCAATTTTTCACACATGTGGCCATTTAGTGCTTAGCTCACTGCTGCATTCATGGATGCCAGCTGCCAGCTAGTTAAAGAACAATGGGCCACTTAAATTAATTTGTTAGCTAACTTTAATCATCTAGAAGTCATAGACTTAATAGTAAGCTGGCTGCCGCTGTATATTTTATTTCATAATTATTCACTATTTTATTGTAATTTTGATTGGACAATCTTAATCACACAACTGGTGATTATTGTTGCAGTTAGATGATTTATTATTTTTAGATTTCCTATATGATCCAGATAATGAAACTTGAGCTATTGAGAAAACATAGAATTGTGTCAAAATTTGGAGGAAATGCAGTTCGGCCTCTTTTGATAAATTTAGAAGATCTATTTTAAATTCCCTGTATGGTTTTTTTTCCTTTTTTTTTTCGAGGAGACCCACAGTTCAGTTTTTTTTTATTACTCTCAAAACTTTTCTTTTGATATTTACAGTTTCAATTTGTTTTTGTCTTTTTTATTTACTCATATTATGTTATACTTTACCAAAAGTCAATAATATATCTCTCTTTCAACTTATTTTCCTGTTCATTTTTCTCTTTCTAAAATTTTTTTCCCCACCAACTTACCTCTCTAACATTTATCTTTCTCTAACTTCTCCCTCTAAAATTTCCGTCTTTTATCCCTCCCATCTTTCTTTCAAATTTCTCTTCCATATTTTGACTTTTCTTCCCCAAAATTAAGAAAAAGTCTCTCTATAACTTTTCTTTCCCTCTAACTTATCAATCAATCTCACTTTTGTCTCGTTCTATTTCTTTAAAAAACATAAAACCGAAAACAAATTTTCTAGCCTTTTGTTTTCCAAGATAAAAAACCCAAATCTGTTTACCAAATGTCTATAATTCTTCATTTCTTAAATTAAAAATAAAAAAAAAACGTGGCCTCAGTTTTTTGGGCTGATGCATAATTCTGTATTGTTGTAGGTGGTCCTTGATTGCTGGACATTTACCTGGACGAACAGATAACGAAATAAAAAACTACTGGAATTCTCATCTGAGCAAGAAAATCTACAGCACCGCCGAAAAAGATGCCCCCGAAATGACTGGCCTTGCAGCCAAGAGAAGCAGCCGTGGTCGACCAAACAAATCAACCATGTTGAAGAAGAACAAGAAGAAGAACAATACACCACTCGAAAGTTCCCTCGCTACCACTTCAATACCCGAGGCCCCAGAAGCTAAACAAGAACAGGCCAGTAGTACACTTGAGGGCCCGTCTCGTTTGGAGGGTGCACCAGAAAAGGAACCCAGTAAAAGGGACGAGGAGAGCGAGAGAGAAAGCAGTAAAATTATTGGAAAGGATCCAAAGATAGAGGAAGAAAATTGGGAACTGGGGTCAGGCGAGGAATTGATTAATGGGTTGTTGATGGATACAATTGATGAGAGAGGAAAAGGAAGCGAGGAGAGAGAAAGCAGTGTTTGGAGCTCAAACGTAGAGAGTGGGGAGTGGTACTCTGCTGCTCATTCATCAATCAATTCCAACTTGGATAATGAATGGCTCAATTGGGACTGGGATGACGATGGAGTTTTAGGTCAGAATGTATGGGAGAATTTCAAAGAGCCATCTTGGTTTTGGGCTAATAGCAATGGAGAAACATAAGAATTCCGTTGAAAAATTGGTCAAATTTTTTTATGTCTATAGGTTGGTTCTCTCTCTCTGTCTCTCTGTGAAGCAGCCTGTATTTAGATACATCCATGGGAGCTCAGCTAGAGTTTTACTGTAATAAGGTCAGTTCTGTACTGAAAGAAGAAAACACAACAGGAGTTTTGTTTTCTCCTTGAAATTGACCAGTGTCCTTCTATGGTGGACAATTTAATATGCAGACCCAGAAGCCAAAAAAAAAAAAAAACAAAAAAAAAAAACCATGTGCATCTCAATAATTTTTCAGAACTAGATACTTCCTAACATGAAAATTGCTGGATAAGTACAAAGGCAGGTCAATGGGACAGGAAAATCCTATTGTGCACGTGTTAAAGAGTTGAGCAACAACTTGAATGGTAATGATTATAACAAGAATTTTGAATTCCAAGCTCAAACATTTCAAGAAGATACAATCATTTAATTTGGAGGGAAAGAATACCTGGAAAATATGGTTGGCCTTGGCCCCTTAAGGAATCATCACAATATCAGCAAGCACTTCTTCAACTAAAGAATCTAGAATTTGATTCTCGACCTCAACTCCAATGGCAAAAGCGTCGGTATCAAAATCCAGCCATCTTCCATGCCAGCAACTCATGTCGTTATCTACTAGCTCATCCACCATACAATCCCCCATGCCCTTCCAACCTGAAATTTCCTTCCAAATCTCTTTGGATAACTGTTCCTTTCTTCTCAAAACACCCACACCTTTCTCCCACATCCTAAACCCTCCACCCACATATTGTCTACATCTCAAGTCTAAACATTCACTCACACAATCGAACAATGCCTTACGTTTAAGCCTATATTCAACGCTACTTCTTTGCGATCCTCGGTTTTGATTCTCTAAAATGTTGAATAGATATGGGTTTATAACGTCGTGGGAACGCCCCAATGCATAGTCCTTAAACATCAACTCCACATCACAGAGTATTTCCTTTATATATTCTAGTTCCCACTCAATGTACCCTCTTGAGAGAGATGAACCTGTGAACTTACTCATTGGAGTTTCGTCGGTTATGGAGGATGCAGAATCTAGCAACTCTGTATCAGCTCCAACTGGATCGAACTTTGAGAAACCCAAGGCAATAACATCTTGACCTTGGACTGAAGAACATAACTTGTTACCTGTAAATTGATAGAATTTGGATTCTGTAACTTCGAATGTGTAGTGAGCAAAGGAGTAAATTCTTGGAATAGAAGCAAGATCATCTACCTTCTCTGCTGTTGCTATCTGATGAGTCACAGCTTTCTGATGAAAAGGAATGTTCGAGAATAGAGACGGGACTGGGATGTCGAACATTGAGCAACTGACCAGCGTCAGCATCAGTACTGTTGCTGCTACATTCATCAATCCCAGGAACTACCTGAAAAAATGAATGTTTTCTTTTTTAATGGACATTTTGATAAGAGCCAACTAAACATGACATCTGACCCAGAAAAAGTGCATGCATAAATTTAGCGAAACATACAACAATGAATGGAATTAACAAACGTTTCTTTTTCCTTTTCAAAAAGTTTACATACCTGGAACTCATGCTTTAATCCTAGCGTTGAAGAATCAGCAGAAGAATAATCAAAATTATATTGGCCAACCAGCTTGCTGCGAGCAGAACTGTGTTGGTCCCTCTCGTTCAACTTTGACATTGCATCGAGTGTATCAAGAGAGGGTGAAGAAGGATGTTCAGAAGTCGATAAACAAGTACTCTCAGATCCTCCAGTGATGGATCCAAGGCTAGGTGACTCGACCTTATCAATTAATTCTCTTAACTTCTGCTCTAAAAGTGCACTCAAGGCATTTTCTCCAATAAAATTGCACTCTATTGAGGATGACTTCAAACTATCTGGCCCAAGCGACCCTATTTTACCTCTGAAATCTGTACAAAGGCCGTTAATATTTGATTCAACGTGCCCAGCAGAGGTGTCAGATCCAGGCACCTTCCTTGTAAGTGGTGCAGTAAATGTAAAAGACACAACATCTGTCCCTTTTTTTCTGCAATCTTGTGCCAAACTAGAAGATCTGTCGACGATATTATTTGAATGTACTGACATGTTATCCATGGCCTGTTTCTTGTCAAAGCGTTGATCCCTGTCTAGTGAACGCTTCTTCCTAGGAAGATTTTTTGCATTAGAATGCAAGTCTTCCTTTTCCCTGTCAGATGTTTCTGAGCTTGACTTCCTGACGCCAGTTTTGGAGCTCATGACAACTCTTCCTGCATTTCTTCGATGTCCAAAAGAAGAGTCGCCTGTCAGCGGTTTCTTGCGCTCCGTGTTGGAAGTTGAGTTCTTTGATGGTAATTTTACCCTATCAACATGGCAATTTTGTTTCTGGTTATTCTGCTTGAGAGGCAGGTTACTGGAGGCATTGCAAGCAGAGGATGGCACGTGCAAATTCTTCTGAGTTCCCGCCTGACTCTTTAAGGGCTGGCTTGACTTGACTTCAGTTTGTTGTTTCTGGCCTGTAAAATTTCTATGGCTATTGGTATTCACATTTTCTCTTCTTTGTACATTAACTTTTGCTTGTATTGCGAGTGATATGGATTTTCCTTTGTTCTTGGAACTACTATATTCCACATCAGGTAAGACCTTGAATGAAGCATCTTGAGATCCATCCCAGCTTTTGTTCATGGACTGACCCTTCAAAAGCCTGGAAGCATTTGATTCAAAAGGCTTTCTAGAAGTTTCAAGAAACCTGGTTGATTTATGGGAGGCTTCGGCTTTCTCTTTTAATTCTTTGACCTTCAGGCTTACTGGAGAGGTCCTAACTGGAGGCAATTTTTGTGGTAAATCTACCTTTTCTTTTGGGGCTTGCAATTTCAAGGGTGCTGAAGAAGATCCAATCAACGACATTTTACTCTTGGTAGTTCCTGAAGGTCCAGGATCTATTATTTTTGCAGCAGCTTCCATTATGTGAGCAGCATTCTTACTCGGAATGAAAGCGGGACTCTTAATGGGGGACAGAAGCTTATGGTGAGTAATTGGAATTGATTTCGCTGATCTAGGAGGGAGGATTTCTGTTTGGAACTTCTCTATTGGCCTGCTCAGTGTCTTCTGAGGTTTTGGTTCTGATGGTTTCCTGGCAGGGGCGGCTGCAAGGTCATCGGCCTGATCAAGCAAATTACCGGAGTACATGATTTGGCAGTCATGGCGATAATTGAAACTTCCCCTATGGCCGCGAGTTTCTTGAAGAGATTGAGTATCAAATGATGGAGTAAAGTAGGGCTCTGAGAAATGGGATGACGGTAAGGAATCCAATCCCATAAGCCTAGCGACTACCCCGGGGACCTTAACTCCATACCCATCTTCCTCCGTAACAGATGAAGAACAACTATAATCGCTGCTTCCTTTAATACTTTGCCTTGGTCCACATTCATCCAAATCTATCTGTAAGCGTTAGAAGGAATCAATCATAAATCTAGAGAAATGGAAAAGAAACCAAAAAGAAAATGGCATTTTTTCACCCACCAGATGAACCTGTGTCAATGGGGAGTTTCCAGCACTTCTATTCCCTTGTTTAGAACGCTCTGAGGAAAAAAGCACAAATGTAGGTCAGAGGCACTCTATATATATATAACAGTGTGACAACACAAACAAGAGGAAAAGCTTTTTTGTATGCTCTACACTTGAAAAATGGATATTGTACCTTGTACGTCCAGTTTACTAGAGAACAATCTCTTTCGTGATTTAGCAGTCCAATCAAACAACTGGAAGAATCCCCCGACATAACTTCCTCCACTCTTCACACTTTCTTTCTCGACTCCCATTTTCTTATATGAAAACGGAGGTCAATTCAGCACATTTGAAGGGAAAAAACGAGATAGAAAATAATATTCGACTGTTCTGTACACCAATCCATCAACATCTGCAAGCCGTTTATTTCTTAATTGATTAGAAAATGAAACGTTGCAATTTAGTCCATCAACTGACAAAATTGCACTCAATCCAGAATTGAGAATTTGGTTAGGCTTCGCCTTTCAGTTCTCCACGAACAAACGAACAAAAACAAAGTCAAAGATGAGATAAATCGGGAGTTTAATATGCCTGTTATCTAAGAAGATCGATATAGACTATTGTTATCTCAACTAAACCACAAAATGTACTAATTATAGTCCGAAATTGATGGAACATCGAGTTAAACATTCTCAACTTCTTCACCCAACGTTTTTCAAAGGAACTAAAGAGTCTTTAAAATTAGAAGGGAAAGGAACGAAAAACACGAATAGAAATTCACCTATAAACTCAAAGTAAACAACAAAACGAGCGAATTGATCATTTTAACTTTCAACTACCTGCGTTTTCCAAAGGAACTAAACAGTCTGAAAAATTCAAAGACTAATGAACGAAAACTAATAGGTAGTCACCGACACACTCAAAGTCTACAACAACAACAAAAAGAGCGAATCAACCTTCTGGTTTCTTGTTGTTGTTTACATAATTAACCTAAAACACAGTTGCAGGAATCTAACAACTAGATTCTAAAATCTAAAAATTAATCAAGAAGATTTTAAAGCCAAAACTATAAACAGTTGAAAAAGAAAGAAGGCATAAAACGAAAAGAAAGTCACCGACAAATTCAAGGTAAACAACGAAACGAGCGAATCAATTGAATAAGCCTTCTAGTTTCTTGTTTTGATTTACAGAATTAACCTAAAATAGAGCAGAATAAAAACAAATCAACAATGAGATTCTAAAATTCAATAACAGATCAAGAAGATTTTAAAGCCATAACTTACACAGATTTGAGTAAGATTAGCTAAGCGTTGTGCTCTTCTACTGGCTGCTATCTGTTTCGTTCTCCTAAAAAATCTTGTTGTCTATTGCATCGATCGATCTACTCGCAAGGATAACATTTCAACCGAACCACAAACTGCACAAATTCTAAATCCAAATTGATGAAACTAACATCGATTTCACCATTTTAAACTTCCACTACCCTAACCAGTCAGAAAATTTTAAAGACAGAAGAAGGAACGCAGAAAACAAATAGAAACTCATCAACAAACTAAAGCAAAACAGCAAAGCGAACTAATCAATCGACTAAGCCTTCTAGATTCTCGTATTTGCTCACAGAATTACTCTAAAATAGAGCAGAACTACAGAAATCGAACAATGAGAATCTACAGTCAAAAATTAAACAATAGATTTCAGAGACGAGACTTACACAAAAACAAAGAGTTAGATCATCTAAGCGTTGCGCTCTTCTGGCAGCAATCAATCTCTTCTTCTCCAAGAAATGCACCTCTATCGATTGTGATTCACAAAGATTTGCAAGCCAGAAAAAATGGCGACTAATCGGCGAGAGTCGAGAGAGATAGGGAGAGGAAAAGAACTGGTGAAAGCTCTCTTAATTGTTACTACAGACGCACAGAGGAAGTGGGTCTGCGGAGTTATTAGTTAGATAAAATGAGAACGTTGTTTTTGTATTTTTTTAGAAATTTCAAAAAAACTAATTTCCTTTTTTAATATTAATTCAAAAGTTATTTATTTATTTATTCATTTTTAAAGAATCGGAAGAATTTTATAACGTCTCTTTTGAGTTTTGGTCGAAGAGAGAGATTTCAAATTCAAAACGCTGGAATCGATTGATTGGTGGTGCAAAGCAATGATAAAATCACCCACCCAGACGGATAACGGTCTCTAGGACTAGTGACGTGGCAGTTTCGAAACGCTTAAGAGAATAAGACAAATCCCTAAATGAGCTGCGTGTCGTTTGAAGGACTAGAAGGCACACACTTTTTTCATACCTTTGGGTGAGATTTATACCTTTCTCTGCCTTAAGATCCCCTCCTGCTTTTGCTTGGCATCGCGAAATGCGAAAGTAAAACAATCCTATTGTACAAATAAATTCAAAAGAAAAATTCATATTTAAATCTTTGATTTCACCTTGTAATAAATAATAATTAATTTTAACCTAAACTCAAGTTATTAATTTGGGTGTTTTATTTCATATTTAATTCAATAATTGTAGTACTAAAAAAAATCATGATCCAACCTTCCATTTAAAAAAAATGATATCTTATTCATTAAAATAGGTTCAAATTAAAAGCTTTAGTATTTTATTAAAACATAAACATCACATCAAATTAAAGTTTGAAAATATAAATAAATCCACATCTCTCTTGTCGTTTTTTTTTTCAATTTCGATATATGTTATGTTTTGCTGTTTGTCTATTTTAGTTATGTTGTTATCTTTCTTGTTTTGTGTTTGTTTCTACAGCATTTTTTACAGGTCTTTTTATTTCTTAGGTACTTGGATCCATATTTTTCTTTACAATATACTTATTTATTGATGCATTCATAACATTTCAATTTTATAATAAATTGTACTTAAAAGAATATCTTATTTTATTAGCAGATGTAAAATGAATCAATATTATAATTATTTGATGTAAATTCATTATTTTGAAATAAGAAATATTTATGATGTGATAATATAATATACAAAACCTAGTTGGCATTGTAGGAATTAATTTTGCGAATGAATGAAGATTGAGTGTGCAGCCAATTATTGAAGCTATAGTTCAATCAGTTGCTCAGGTTGTGCTTGATTGGATCCACCATTTTAGGATCAAATTTTGCATTTAATTAACTTGGCGGCTTCACACACGTCCTTCTACTTCGTGGGTCACGGATTTTCTTCGTCCTCATTTATTTTATCTAATAATTATTTTTTAGTTCAATAATAAGTGGAATGAGAATTCAAATATCATTTAAATAGTTGAATTATGTTCAAATTGAATAATATTAACTAGAGGTGCAACAACCCGACTTGAACCAAACTAGTTGTTCAGTTGAGTTCGCTTTTTCTTATTCACTTAACCAAGGATTATTTATTTCTACCTGAAAATTAACACGACTCGACTATTTTACATCCTTTACATTTTCTATTTGGAAAGGAATTGTTGCTAGTTCATAAATTAGAGGTGAAAGAATATTAAGATTGAGAATTGCGTACTTATTACAATATCTTAATGAGAGTAAACATTATTACCATATATGCCTCTCAATTATCGTAGCATGTATGTCTCTAAAGCATAAGTGATACGATGACTTGATTTCATCTTCGATTTTAATTTTCTAAAATTATTAACAATAGTTTAAGGTTCCAATTTCAACGGTGGAAACTAAAGACCACGAAGATTGCACTCATTCTTAAATGGGCTTGATTAATTTAATTATCTCTTTATTAGTGGTTCTTGAATTTGTTGATATATTATTTAAGTCGAGCCTCAAAAGATATCTCAATAGTTTTGGTTCATTGCATTGCTAAAGAGGCGAGGACTTGTGACCTGACCCTCCTTGACCAAACATGACTCCAACAAGTTAATATTAATATTTATTTTAATAAAAAAAACATACTAGCCAACGTGAGCATAGCTTAAGACAATTGACATATACTAATTTCTTCGAGGTTGGAGGTTCAATCCTCGTATCCCCAAATCGTTGTACTAAAGAATAATATGTATATGTATGTATGTATGTATCTATATATATATATATTAAAATTAGTATTCTCAATCGCGATATTAAATGTCCCTCGACACATCGACATGTCCATGTATTTATGAGATCGATATCGACCTAAAATAAATTGACATTTCCACTAATTAAAAAGAATCGATAAAATATGAAAAATATCAACAAAATGTCACACACACGTACATATATATATATATATTAATCATTTTTAATTTATTTAGAAATAAAAAAATATTTATTTATTAATTTAAATATTTTTTACCATTTTTTTAAATTCTAGAGAAATATCCATCGATTAATATATTTCTATAACCTTTATTGAGGCTTCTATATATATCGAAACTTTATTTTCAATCAAAAAGCTTAATATATATTACATAATTAAACAGCTTACGGCTTTCTCTAAAATAAACTATAGGCGATTTCAACTAAAATAAACTATAGGCAAAAGGCATCGGCAGTTATTGTTGTTTCAGTTCAGAAACCATAATGCCTGACATGTAATGCTGGCAAGTAATTATTACAACGTTGGAAAAATCAAATAGGAAACTCATAAACATTACAGAAAGAAGAAATCATAGACGCAAAGTAAATCTTTACTAAGGATTTTAAAAGCTGATTTATTTTTCTAATACAATAAATTAGAGAAATGGAAGTGTCCCACCTTAAGAAATATAGATGTCATTTATGCCGACTCAATAACCATTTTGCTTTTAAAATAAAGTTTATAAATATTATTCCTATTCATTTTAGGCTCAATTTTTATAAATTAAAAAACAAATTTTTAAAATTTAATTAAGAATTCAAATTATTTTTACAAACAGTGAAAAATAGATTATTGAGACTCCTTTTAATAACCATTTCATTATTAAGCTTAGAATATTACTTTCACCCCTATGTTTTTTTGCTTTGTTATATAATTTTTACAAACGTCTGCAAAAGTCAAATTTGAAAAAAATATAGTTTTAAAAAAAATTATTTTTATTTTTGAAATTTAGCTACAAATTCAAACATATTTTTAAGAGAATTAGGAAAACTTATAAATAAACTCATACAAAAACAACTATAATTTTTTAAACAAAAAAACTGAAAACAATAAAATTATCAAACAGTCTACTTGCAAAAAAACAAGCCCAATTTTTTAAAATGAAAAAAAAAAGTTATCAAACTTGTTTAAAAAGCAGAAGAATCAAAAGCAACTAAATTTTGTTTCTAGATTAAAAAAAAAAGAGACATTTAATTTATAAATTTGAGAATTAATTAATTAAAGAAAAATAATTAAGTGCTTTTAAGTATCAACGTGTTTTTTCTGCTAACCACCATTAAGAATTGACCAGCTAAATCTTTTAAAAAAGTAGGAAAAATAATTCTCTTCCTATATTTCTCTCTCCTACGTGTCAAAACATAAATGGTGGTAGCGTGATCAGAGCACCCCGAATATGACAATTCAACGTCGTTGTCAATAAAATATCAACGATGAAAAATGTCATTACACTTGATCTTAACCCACCGAATCCCATTTCTAAACGACGATTTCAATTTGCTTTCGACGGCGTAGGCCTTGTACTTGGCGATCCGCCGCTGCCTCTTGGCCTCCGGCTCATCATATCCACCGGAAAACGAGGAACCGCCGTGCATATGGCCGTGCGTATTATTCCACGCCGCCGGAAACCGCTGATTTACTTGGCTCCTGCCGTTCATTTCATTCCCGTAGTTGTCACTGCTACATATATACGCCGATTTGAACTCCGATCCTCTCTCTCTGTTTCCTCCGGTAGCCATCGTCGGAAATCCAGGAGAGAGAGAAGGAAAACGAAATTTACTTTGTTTTATTTCGCTCGTTTGATCTGTGGGGGTGGATAAGAAACAGAGAATTAATTATTTTGAATTCTGTTGAAGCTGTGGTTTTGTGGAGGGATATAATGGAATGGAAATTTTGCATTGTTGAAAATGCAAGAAAATAGGAGGAAGAATCAAATAGAGAGGAGGATTATTTGCATGCGCAGGGAGGGGAAGCCTTCAATTTCGGGTACCATTTTGGGAAGTCTTGATATGGACGTCATAGAATTCATCTGGAAAGAGAGAGAGAGAAACAGCAAAAATTCAATTGTTGGTTCTTCGATTGGGAGTAGATTTTTACTAATAATAGGCTGATAATTAAGTGTACCCAAAAATACCTCGTTCAAAGAAAAAGAAAGAGGAATATTTTAGGTGTAATTTTGTATAATTTGATTGGTCAACGATGATACTTATGCTGGAATTTGATTTAGCCAAAACAAGGAAGGTATGAAACAAGAATGAAAAAGAAAAGTGGGAGGCTCGTAGAAGCTTGGACTGAGGCACAACGTTGAGACGCGGGTTATAGCATCTCAATACTATCATAATAAGAAGAAAAGATTGAGACGCATGTAAAGTTTAGTGACGCTACATGCCCGTAGCGTTGAGAAGCTATGGGCAATATATCTCAACACTGCGTCGAGTTTCTTTAAAAGCCTCTTTTTTCGTTTAGATCTTTTATGTGGCATAAATTTGGAGAGTGGTAGCGGCAGAAATCGGCAGAGCATAAGGGATCGAGATCCCGAGTTATAGTGCATCGTCATTAATTTGTTCTTGAGTCAAATTGGTGAGGTTTTTCATTATTGTATTTATAAGTGTATGTATTGTTGTAGTGCTTAGAATTAGCTAGAAGATCTTTACTATGTCGTTTAGGAGAGACTGTCAAAAGTTTTTGTATGTCCATTATACTATTTCCAATGCTAATAGAACTTGCATATCGCAGAAGACTGAACATAGCCTATACTTAGGTGAATCAGTATAAACATTTGTGTCGTTAGAGTGTACTTGGTTAAACGTCATACTAGTGCAAAGTTTTATTATACGTGTCACATCAACCACGTCAAATATAGTCAGCAACATATCACATAAGCCAGGCATCAACAATCCTTATACTGCACAAAGTTAATTATATAATATCAATCTTCCATTCCCTCGATTTTTAGAAACAAGGGTCTTTTATTTTTTCTTATTATTTTTTTTGGTCGTATAACTATAAAATTATTTGGAATATTTTATATATGATGGCTCCTTTTCTTTTTTTTACACAATATATTGATGGCTCACTTGAAGTAATTAAGACAGCAAAGTTAGAAGACTCTCTAGTGTGTTAAAAAGATAATACTTCCACCTAGAAAGTGGTCCGAGTGTATTAATCTTACAATTTCTCTCCTTTAACCTAAAAATTAAAAAAAAAAATTAGAATAAGCAGTTCAACTTATTATTATTACAATAATATATGTGTGTGTATATATATCGATTATTTTATTATATTATTAAACATTTTTCTTTTCAAGTTTTGAATGGTCTCTCCATCTAGTGAAGCTGAACTTAGAGGCTCACTATCCTACAATGATCCGTTGTTATGGGTGCTTGTAATTTTAAAAATCAATTTCTTCTAGTTAATAACATACGGAGATATGTATTTTTTTTTATTTTTTTATAACAGATTAAAATATTGTATAGGCTAGGAAAGCATACAAAGATCTTCTTTCTACAAATTTGATCTTCAATAATTACTATTGGCTGGAGGTAAGTATAGGTAACTGTAAATTTTAGTCATTTCAATAATTAAATTTTTAGCTGATAAATATTTGCCTCCAAGAAATTTGATTTCTCCCCATCTTTTTTATCTTATAAATAACGTACAAGGGCCCTTCACCTTTGGATATTAAACTGTGCCAATGAATAGTACTCTGTGGAAATACTATTGTGTAAATAGTGTTTTCAAGGCCACTATGTGAACAGAACCTACATTTACATTATGAAAATATATTTTTATATATATACATATAAAAGAATCTCGAAATAGGAATCTGATTGTTCTCTGAAAAAAAAAAAGGTTACCGTTATTATTATACAACTATCTACGGTAAAAAATTTCAAGATACGAAACTATGAAACACGTCAAGCCGCATTAGATGCATAATATTATCTATGAGAACAAATTAAAGTCAATATAATTTGGCAACGATTGGCACATTTGGCACCTTCGCCTCCAATATTTGTTGTACTAGTAAAAAAAAAGTTACAAATTAAGTGAAAAACACTGTTAAAAAACGGTTAATTTTCCAAATATGTTTTAACAACGACCCTCTTTATGTTTCTTCGGTTTCTATTTTTCTCTTTTATATTCCTTTCCTCTTTATTTACCTCTTTTTCACAACGTTTTATCTTTTCCATACACAATTTTGCAAGCCTATATTAGAGTCCTCTTTTAGGAAGCATTTATGGCTTAATCATTTCATCACTGAATTCAAAAATTTTTTAAAATATATATCACAAAAGTTGGAATGCACTTAGCTCATAACTTTGATATATATCATATGAAATCAGTACTAAATCCAAATATTTAAATGGAGGGATTACATTCAATATACTTTTAACATATAGCTCAATAGTTAAGTAATTAATTAGGTTTGTAAGTATATAGTTAGACGCATCGATCCAATTTTCTCATCTATATAACTATTGGTTTGTTAATTTTATTAAACTACACCTCCTTTTAAAATCTATAACTTAGTAAATAATGAGTTGTCAATTTTTTAAGGGTGTAAAATACAAGATTTGATCCTTATCGACAAAGAGAAGGTATTTTCCGAACCAATATCTTCGAGAAAGAGAGAGCGGAAAAGAACATCAACCTAATTGGTTCCAGCAGATCCATAATTACTTGAACACAGTTTAAAAATATGATCTCTAAAACACATAGAGAAATTAAAGTTGAAAACAAAAATTAATTAATAAAAGAAACTAATACAATCGTACTACGTTATCGATTGATTGGTAAGAAATTTGCAACCCAATTTTCCAGTAATAATACAGTACTTTTACAACATTCCTCAAGCCAAACACTAATTCCATTCCAACAAAAGAAAATTGTTTTATGCAAAAAAAAAAATCTTACTGAATAAAGCTATATTAGAGCTGCGGCTTTAACAGAAGATCCCGGAGGAGGGTGCCAAAGTGAGGTGGAGATCAACGCCGTTATCTCCGTACATTTCGTCGGCGAGCGGCGGCGGGGCGGCGGGCGGGAGGGTGGAGGAGAGAAAACGTGGGTGTTTGTTTTGTTGGCGGCGGTGGTTATTGGAGTCGAAGCGGAGTTGTTTGGCGAGGTGGCGCTCGCGCTTGTGGGCGTTTTGGTGGCCGCCGAGGGCTTGGGAGTTGGCGAAGTCGCGGCCGCAGAACTGGCACTCAAATCTCTTCTCGTCCTTGTTCGCACGTGCCGCAGCCGCGTCTCGCACGTTTCCCTCACCAGCTCCAGCCGTCACTGAAAAACCGAACAGCTTCATCACCACTTGCAGAAATGAGATCAAATTCACACATTTACGACAATTCTCGTATTTTGCATTTCATTGGTCGACCAATATGTATTTATAGACACGCGGACCCTTTGCCATGTCATATTTTCTTTCTTTCTTTTTTTTTTCCATATAATTTTATATATTATTGGCATTAAGAACTTTATAATTGTTAGTTGAACATTATAAAGACTAAATATATCCATAGATCCCTAGTGTATAAAAGGAATTTCTCAATAACGTATACGGTTAAAATATGTTAATAGAAAGCATGTGCATCGTCATTTTAATTATTGTTCTATTAACCTATTTCAACGACGTGACATGCTACTTGAAGAAACACTACTATATATTATTGATGGTTGAATTCATGTGTCAAGTAGTATTCAATAAGAGCATGTTTGAGATTGGATTCACTATAATCAGTAATAATGTTAATGTTGCCACCCCTACATGCTCAAATTAAATTTGTTAATAAAATAACAATTAATATGATATATGTTTACATGTTCAAATTAAATTTGTTAATAAAATAACAATTAATTTAGTGATGCATCCCTTTTCATTTACAAAATTTTTACATATGGATGAAATTGAAAATTGTTAATGTAATATATGGGATAACATTGAGAATTTTGAAAAATTACGACCAAATTAAAAATCATCTAAAAGATAGAAACCTTCTATTTTTAGGTTATAATAAATGAAATAAAACAAAGGGTAAATTTGTGATTAAATTAAGAGAAAACAACATACAATACTATAATTATCCTTTTAAAAATTTTTAATAGAAATTTAAATATTCATATGAGGATTTATCTGAGAAAATTAACTTTGGTTAAAAAAAACATCGGTCCTTGTACTTTCACTAAAATAACGATTTAGTTCCTAAACTTTAATTTGTAACGATTTAGTTCTTGTACTTTCACTAAAGTAACGATTTAATTCTTGTACTTTCATTAAAGTAACGATTTAGTCTCTAAAGTTTAGTTTGTAACGATTTAGTCCCTATAATATAAAATTTATAATTATCTAATCTCTATTGTAAATTTTTTGTTAAAATGAAGTATCAAATTCTATCGTGTAACAATTTAAACCAAATCGTTACAAATTTTAAATTACAAACTAAAGTTAAAATTAAATGACTAAACTGTACCAATTTGAAAGTGCATTTGACTAAATCGTTACAAACTAAAGTTTATGGACTAAATTGTTACTTTAACGCAAGGACAAGGACCAAAAGTATTTTCTTGATCATTAGCTTTTAATTTGAAAATTTTTAAAGAAAAAAGCAAATGGAAAATAATACTTCTCAGGATCGTGAGTTTCTCGAGAAATCCCCGCCCCAATCTCCATAAAATTTTACAGAATTGAGCTGAGACAGGAAGTCATCCCCATCCCTATCGTGGCCCGCCCCGATAGGCGATAACAATTCAATGCTCGTCCCGACAAAAATAATTATTATACCCACTAAATTAATCTTAGAAAACACTATAATTAATTTGAAAAACAATTTTTTTTAGAAGTGAGGGAGAGAAATGCATATATAGAATTACTGTTTTGCAGGACTTGCTAAAAACTTGTGGCAAACAAATGCAAACGAGACAAGCTTTATTGGTTTGGTTGCGTAGCCCTACTTTATTAAGAGTACGAACAAAAGCCAAATTTCCATTTACTATTACGACATGTCCTTTCAAGCCAACCAACAACATCACTTTATAAAATCACACATTTTAATTTCATGTGTTGTCAAGTCGTTTGGTGTTCGACTTTGAGGGGTCTCCCCCCAAAGCAAAAGTTTTACTTGAAAATTATTATAGCATTGTACGTCTTCTTTGAATTTTAAAGTATCGAACGGGCTAGAAATTCTTGTAGTGTTAGGGTCTTGCTTCTTCTTTTGTCTGCATCTTTTGTTATTTATTTATTTATTGTTAATCATTCCTAACAATATGCATTAAAAATAAATAAACACATCGTAACCACTCACCTTAAATTTTTAGATCTAGTGTCAATTTAATATTTTAATTAAAACAAAAGATCTTGAGTTCGAGCTTTTGTGATTAAGATGGTCTAGTGATGTGTATGGTTAGTCACAAAATTGTTATTAGTTATCGAGGTGAGTTAATTAAGTTTGTTACTTAAAGCTCTTGAACCGTTGTTTTTTAGTTTTGTACTTCTTTTCACAACACCAGCTCTATACAAAGGTATAGTTGTAGCTTTTGTGAAGAATTGAGATGAATTTGTGATCACTTCTTCTCTCTCCCTCTTACATAATACTTGAAATTTCCAATGTTATTTCTTCCAATGTTATTCTTTAAGATATTCAACATATTAAGCAACATATTAAGCAAAGAATCGAACGATGATATTTCGATATTAGAAGATGATATGATTTGCGTATCAAAGTAAAAAACAAGATTGCATGTTCCTTTTCCTACCTCGTTTCAGCCTTACAAAAAGGTATCGGAAAGATGTTGTACATCTTCTTGCAAAAATGGCAGTGGAGAAAAACCAAGTTAGTAAGTTAGCCCCAAAAAAATGGTTCATTATTGTCTTCCTGAGTAATTGGAATCTCTTTTTTTAACCACAAATATACATGAGATTTGGATCTCTGATTTCAAGAAAAAAAAAAAAAACAAAAATATCTTAACCGCGAAGCTATGTTCATGTTGATGAGTCTTGGGATGTATTACCTCAACTTTACTCTTTCGTTACAATTATAAAAAAAAACATCTCAAACCTACTATATACAAGGCCATTATTAAAACATAAAAATGGTAAATTTACAAATTTTATCAATCACATTTGTATCATTTCTAATCCTCTCACTTTTAGATCATAATAGTAACACAAACATATATATGCCACGTGCGAATTATTTTATTAAAAAAATAATAGATCATAATTGAAAAATTATATACGTTTTAACCAATTGAACTATGTTCAGATTAACAATGTCTCTTCATCATTATATAGTATAAGTCTCCCTTTTTTTTAGTCAAACTGATCAATAGAAAATCGTTCGCATCCCAACAAAAGGTCGCTATAATTTAGATGTAATAATTTAGTCATATATATATATTCTTTTCTAGGGGTCATGCATCATAAAATGTGAAAGGTAATAAGTTGTAAGCAATAATGTGGGACGCGGAAGTGGAAAGGCTAAATCGAAACGACAGTCGAATATTGAAAGCGATTGTCGGCTGGCAATGGCAATGGCATGGGCTGGGCGCGGGCCAAGGCAAGAGTACCGACGACGACCGTGTCTCCCGCTCCGCAATATGGCTTAGGCCCTTCATTCATTCATCCACTGCACTGCACATTCAATCTCTAGCTCTTCTCTTGAGTTTGTGGAAATTGGTACAACTTCAACCAAACACCACTTTTTCAAGTGTTCTCTAAACACAACCACATGAATATCATCCATCTCTTGCCCTTTTTCTCCCACTCTTCTCTTCCTCGGGCCATCTATTATTACGAATCTTTCGCTCAAAACAAATAATATTTGAGAGAATTCCTCCCCTAAAACTGTGTTCACTCAATGGGTAAAATTTCAATAACATCCAACAGGTGGAAATCATAATAAATAGAAAGGGAAACAATAATGCAAGCGTTTAAACAAAATGCCTCATACTCCTGATATCATGTTAAGGATGGACAAACCACCACTCTCTAATTGATTGTCATGAGAAATCTTTTGATTTTTGAAAGGTAATTACAAATAATGTTAGATATTCAATATATGAATTAAATTTATTTAACTCATCAGCTTAAGGTTTAATCCTTAACATAATATTAAAGTGGGAAGTCCTATGTTCGAACTCCTACATTGTTGTTTCCCCTCCACTATATATATTTGTCACATTTATCAAGTATATATATGTCAAAATTAACTACACACGTACAACAAGTATATCATTATTAGCTAATTAGCAAACTGTAGGAATATTCACGAAATAGTTATATACCTCAACTCGTTGAACTCAATATATATAATTCAATATTGGGAGTATGAATATGGACACATTTCAACCTAAATCATAATTACATCAATAAAAATAAATGATTTGAAATTGAGCTCCATCCATTGTCTTCACAAATTGAGAATAAGAATGTCTATAGTTGTTGGTTTTGAAGTTGAATGGTGTAGAAAGAATATGGATGATGATTAGCACATGCTATGTCCCAAAGAAAACAGGCTCCAAAAGGGGTGAGTGGGTGTGAAGGGAGGGCCAAGTTTGAAGTTTGAAGGGTTTCTAGGACATGGCTTCTTTTCGGACCAATATTTGTGGGAAATGCTTCATTTTTTTACATAGTAACCCCATAAAACAAGGGCATTTGGTGGCAATCCAACCAAGCAACTCGTTTTGGAGCTATCGGTGTTCTTGAAACCCTTAAACACGACAAAACATATCACACAAAGTTAAATGGATCTAACAAGACCATAACATTTAGGATCATTTGTTTGGGGGACAAAGTTGTACGCTTTCATCTTAGGATAAGGTAAGGAGAGAGAGGGAATATTGAGAGAGCACTGAGTCCGAAAGTGAAAATGACGTCTGTTTTTTATTGAAGAAGCAATGTTATTGATCCAAGTTGCTTATGGTCGCCTTTATCATCATCACTTTTTTGTTGATTCTAATCAAAATAATTTTTCTTATTACTACAACATGTGGGGCTGTAGAAATTCGAACCCACGATCTTTTGGTGTAAGATGTACGTCTTACTCAGTTGAGTACTTAAGTTTGACAAAGCAATATAATAGACAGCATTGACTTTGTAGAAGATATATTAAATTACCCTAACTTCCTAACTACATGGTATAGTCTTTTGTTGTCTATTTAGATCATACAATAATTAATTTATTCATGTCTAAACATACTAATTTAGATAATAAAATTTGGAATGAATTAAAAAATATATACTCAATTATCTTGTGAAATTATATTATTCGTGTAACTTATTAAAACTTTAAATTTTTAGGTCTAGTGATAACCATTTAATATGATATCATAATTAAAAAAAATCAAGTCTAAATTCTTAAAATTTTGTCATTTTCAACTAAAAATGGAGGGGCAGATGAAAATCTTATTCAAAAGAGAAACAAAGATGAAGCTCCAAATATATACTATCAAACATGGAACATTGCGTAATAATTATCAGGATGAGAGATATGAATCTCCCCCGTTAAACCACATTAGAATTCAAATTAAGGATTTTGTCCATGATTAAGGATTCTTAACTACCATAATTAAGTTTGCCATTAAAAAGATGGAATATCTTTGGATTTGGTGTGGAATGTGCAAGATCGAAAGAGATTGCCAAATATATATATCACAAACACACCAAAGAGATGGTCCACTAATTTTGTTACCATCAAAAGTGTGACATTGTTTTTGGTGTTTACCTTTGTGCACAAAGCCAATTGGTCCCTTCCCCTTCTTCTATAGCTAAAGTCAAATATTTCTCTCACTATTAGACTCTCTCTATAATATTTGTAGAACTTTTTTTTTTTTTTGGGAAAAACATAGAAGAAAATAATAATTTCAAAATTTACGGGTCGAAGTAGGACGAGATGAAACGAGAAAATTTTTCTCCAATTTTTGTCCCATGTCAAAAAAGAGCCGGAAGTTTTTGAGATTTCTCATATTTGTTTAGGATGAAAATTTCATGTTTGCAAGAATTTCAGTCACTCTTTGAATTGATTTGTTTCATTTATGGTTTGTTATCTTTACCATTGAAATGTTGAAAAATTGTTTAGTCTCCGTCAATAATAAAATGTCAAAGTGAACGTAATTCAGCCATAATAATTGTCATATATCTCCAATCAAGAAGTTGTGAGTTTGATCCTCCACCCCACGTGTTGTACTAAAAAAAATAGTAATAAAATTTTAAGTTCATTAATGTGATATGCATCAATTATAACTTTACAAAAATTCTAAAATGAATAATTATTTGGATAACGTATCTATTATCTTTAACCCAAGTTGAAAGTTGGAATTTCACTTCATTGTTGAAAAAAAAATATATTATGTTGCAACAAAACTCTAAAATGAATAATAATGTTAAACTAGTATGTTTTGGTTATTAGTTATTCAATAATTTTAAATCAATTTTACCATTAAATTTATGAATTAATTTTAACTGGATCAAATAAAGTCCTTAAATCAATTTTACCATTAAATTTATGAATTAATTTTAAATGGATCAAATAAAGTCCTTAGACAAATATTCCTTATGTTAAAGGCTAAAACATAAAGTACTTGTCTGCTTGAGGTTTTTGTAGTGGGGCATTATGTTGTATTATCATTAATTAAAAACAACTTTAAATGTTTCAAAAGGCATATCTCAGCTTCATGTCATTTCATCTAAAAAACATTATGAACTGCCATTTTGTTCTGGAAAAAGGGAAAAAAGAAAGAAAATAAAGAAAGAAAGAAAGGGAAAAAAATTAAATAAAAAAAAGTATTTTGAATCTCCCTAGTCTAGCACTACTAATAGTAAAATCAAATTAACATTTGACCACACACCTAGAAGGATAATATGGTAGTCATTTCTTCTATATTTAATATGGATTACCACTTGTTGAATTTCGTTCAAATTTTCAAGTCTACACGTGAGGAAGAGTGTTAAAATATCTTTAAAATATTAAATTTAAAGATATACGTCAATTATCGTTGAACGTTCAGCTCGCTCTGACATCATAATCCATATGTTTTAATCTTTTAGGTGGATTAATAATTTAACATCAATGAAATAAAACGTCAACTAAATTGTAATTTTTTGTTATGGATGATTGTGTAAAAATACATTATATATTCTTGAATAATGTGTACAAGTAGTTTTCATGGACATTTGCCATTGCTTAGTGTCACGATCGTACATTTTTCAACCGTGTGGCGCCATGATCTAAGCTCGACCATGGCCAGCCTGACGAGGAACTCTAGCTCCAATCCACTTTTCGCACCCCTTTGTGGCTTCGTCGGACCTTAGGCGAGGTTCTTTCTTCCTCGACCGAGGTTCACTTGCAGCGGAATTCTCACTTGACTCGGCAATGCACGTCGCCCGTACGTGCATTTAAACTCTAACGCGACTCTAGCCGGCTTGCCTCTACATTAGGCCAAGTCTCACGGCTCTACCTTGCCTCTATTTTAGGCCAAGGTCTTCTGAACGCGACGTCGCAACTTGTTCTCAACCATCTTGGTTCTCGGTCACTCGACCGTCTCGCTCCTACGATGAGCTAGGACCTTACCGGGATGAGTTCTGACCAATAACGGGGCCAGAGTGAGCTTAAAACGCCAACCGGGTACAACCGGGAGATTCCTGCCGACTTCCGGACAAGGAATGACTAAACTTGGCAACCGGGATGAGTCTTGCCGCTTACCGGGCCAAGACTAGCTTTTTCTCACTTACCGGGTGCCCACCGGTACTTTAGGATGTCACCCCGAGCGTCGG
>NW_019104499.1:491369-552358 GCF_001995035.1 Momordica charantia
ATTAAGATGCCCTGACTCCGACACATAAGCTTGTGATCCAACACAAGTACTACTCTCCCTTCATCACCAAAAGCCCTGCAAAAGTTTGGACCGAAAAGAAATAATAACATTAACACAAATAGCTCATGATTTGAGCTTCAGAAACTGATAGTAATGAAGTAGGGTTCACTGGCATACCATATCCTTCAAGGCTTCAACTAAAGTTGAATCCACCAGAAGGAACTGGAAGTTCGTTTCCACCAAAACGGAAACCAGGCTGGGCACCACCATCGGTTGTGGCCAATGCCTCGTCCTCTTCCTCCAACCAATATGTCTCGAGTATTTTGACAGCCTTCTCATAGATCTCATTGTTGTCATGACTCTGGAGATTCTCAATCTTTTCTAAACCCTCAGCATCATCAATCATCTGTGCATATAGATTAACTTCTCCACTGGAACCCAAATTCTTTTCAGCTTCTCCGACCTTCAAAATGTTCTCTAGCCCCTCTAAACAAACTGTAACAATTCTTGGATCTGGGCATACAAGAAGATCGCACAATGGTTTGATGCACCCTTGGCTGACAAGGTACCTAAATGGAAAGAAAGAGAGGCAGTCAATCAAAGAAGAAAACTAGAAGGTGGGAAAATAAGAACAGCCTCTAACATGACGTACTTAATTTGCTCATGAGTACCACCAGATGTTGCATTTGAAATCGCCCAAGCAGCCTCTTTCTTTATATCAAACTCAGCATTTTGAAGCAAATTAATTAGTGGAGGTATCAAACCGGCTTCCACGACGGCCTGCATTATATGAACAACACGAAATCTTAGGTTTGTTATCAAGTCCAGAAGGCATAGACTTCAGCGGTTGACATAATTGCTGTTAAAAACTGAATGCTATGCCATATACACAAATCCTAAGTTCCTCAAACTCGCCAAATACAAAATCCACTCTTACCTGAATCTGTTCCTTGTTTCCGGCAGTAATGTTGGATATCGTCCAGCAAGCTTCTTTCTTGATACTCTTTTTATGAGTGTGAGTCAACAAGCTCAAAAGGCAAGGGAGGGCACCATCATTAATAATACACTGATGAAAGGAATTGATCATCCAAATTAAACCCATTGGATAAAAGAAGCAACTAGATAAAATGGTGAAATCATTTACAAATCAGTGAACCTAAACAAGACCATATTCACTAACCAAACACCATATAAGTACACTCATAATCACAGTTTTTCCTTTTTGTGTTGTCTTCTCTTTAATACAGATAACGAGCTGAGTAACTCAGACACTTAGCAAGAGATTAAAAATGTGCCCACGATACTAGAAGCCTAATTTAGATTTACAGCCTTTGAAATCTGCAATAATGGACATATAAATAATCATTACCTGGGTTTGAATGTCGTCTCCTGTCACGATGTTCCCAACAGTGCGAAGGGCAGGAATGAGAACTGATGGGGAAGGATGCCTGAAGTGACATTTACAAACTTCCATAATAAGAAAAATGAAAAGGGAAAATCGTAAGACAGATAAACTCATTTGTGCAATATGTCTGCTTACAATAACAACTGTACAAGTCGTCCGCACACTCCTGCTTCAATCACGGCTTGAATTTTATCGTTAGTACCGTCAGATAGATAAGAAAGTGCCCAGCAGGCATCTGTAAGAACTTCTTCATCATTCGAATGAACTAGACGCTCAAGAGCTGGAAGAGCCGGCTTTACCTGCCCATGAGAGATTCAAAGGTTAATAAAAGACAACCAGGCAAGAGGATCAAATTTCTTGGTTTCAAACTTGGCCAGAATGAAGAGAGAACCTGATCAAATGGAGGCTGTGGCTTGCCCCTGCAGAAGTTTGAAAGCGTCCAGGTTGCATTTCTCAGCATTGAAAGCTTAGCATGCTCGTTCAACTGAGAAAGAAGTGGAATCAAAGCTCCATGGCGGAGGACAAGATCACGACATGTAGGTGAATCTCCAGCAACATTCCCCAAGGCCCAAACAGCCTAAAAAATCAGAAACCATGTCATTCAAGTTTAATATTCCACCCAAAAACAACATACATCACATAAAAACAAACGGTTAGACCAATTTCCTTCTAAGATATACCTGCTCTCGGACATCATCACTAGGAGAACCAAGTAGCGTAACAAAAATGGGTACTGCACCATGATCTATAACCACCTTCGTGTGTTCTGAGGTTCCAGATGCTATATTTGTGAGTGCCCAAGCAGCCTCAAACTTCAAGTGATAGATAAAACATCCAAGAAGTCAGTACAAAAAACAACAACTAACATAAATGAAAACTACAATAAAATCAGCAAAAAATCCCAACCTGAAGTTGAGGGAAATCCTCCCTCACAAGAAATTCTACAAAGCGTGGAACAACTCCAGATTGAATAACCTCCTCAATTGGAGGGCTTCTTTCTGCAATTGCCAGTACAGTTATTAAAATCAAACTTCCATAGCAAATGAAGACGAACGAGAAACAAGGAAGTTGGAAAATGTAGTACCAATCGAAAGTAATTTCCGAAACTGAGTTGTTGCCTCCAACTGCAAATTACTATTATCAGACCAGACCCCCGCAACCATAGACGGAAGGCTCTCCAACTGCAATCAAAGTCAAACTCAACTCTTCGTAACCAAAAACCCTCAAAAAACCAATCAATCGTAAAACCCCAAACATCCACATCGATAACCCCTAATTAAACGTTCGTAAGATTCGAATGATCGGATACCAAAACCTCCAGAATCACACATAGATCCGAGACTATTTCCAAAAACGCAATCTACAGAATGCGGCATTAAAATTGAAACAATCGAATGCGACAATACCTTCTTCTCGACAGTGGAAGTGTGAACCGCAGAAGGAAACTGCTGTGCTTGAAGGCCTTCCCTTCGCTTCTTCTGCAGGCTCTCTTCGCGTTTACTCTTCCTGATCTCCACCATGTTATCTTCCCGCCGGCGGCGGCCCTCTTCGGCGTCGACGGAGACCTTATAACGGTTCCGACGAACCTCGGTTCTCGCAGTTGGCCTCAACGACATGGTTTCTTCGTTGATTGACTTGGGCTCGTTCAAAGGACTCGATTCAAAACCCTGATAAAAATGGCAATTTACTGAAAGAAATTCAAGAGATGATCGGGATCGCCGGAATACAGAAAAACCCTAGCAGCGACAATAATTGAAAAATCCTAGAAACCGAACCTTGGGGTTTGTTCTCCAAGTATAGACGATATTATAAATTGTAAGGGTTCAGAGATTGGACAAGTTTATATAGATCCACGGTTTCGGAGCATCAAAAATAAAATAATAATAACGGTGAGTTTTTTAAACTGCTATTTCAGTCCTCAAAATTATTATTATTTCTCTATTTCTGTTCCAAAATTATACACTCGTTTAATTTTTATTTATTATTTTTTTTTTTTGAAACGATGCAATCGTTTATTTCTCTCTACCATGATTGTAAATAAAATTTGTGAATTTAGACTTATATTTTTTTGTTTTTCTTTCCTTTTTTTATAGAATTTGTTTACGTCAATTATCCACTCCAATGATGTGGAAAGGCTTAACGTGACTTCGAAAAATTATCGACAGTTCGGTACCCATATCGAGTCGACCTATTTGACCTATATCATTGACCGACGTTCCTAAAGAATAAGCTAACTTTCAAAAACATTTGCATGCAAGTATTTCTACCCGCAAAATGTCGTGATTCATAATCTTGTCGGGAGGTTATTATAAATTAACGACTCAGGAGGTGTTTTGAAAAGCTCACCTCTGTAAATAGAGAGTTTCGCTTCATTCTTAGATATTCAAAACTATACTCTCTCTTGGCATGGAGATTGGACTTGTGTAGACTGGAACATTGAAATTATTTACTCTCTATATGCAAATTCAATGCATTTGTTGGTAATCGGAATCTGAGCTTTGTCGAAGATCGGTAGAAATACTTGATCAAACACCTTATTTGTTTTTTATAGATACATTGACATTGACTAAAACATATATATTCATTTGAAGAAATTTTAATAAATTTGATTCCATACGTGTCCAATGTGTTTTGTATTAATAGAGAGTTTAGTTAGTTAGCACTTTCAGTTTGATCTTTCTGTTTTGGTTATTTCTGTTACTTCTATTAGTTATTGAGTGAATTATGTATAAATACCCTTGTAAGCTTTCTCTGTAAAATAATGAGAAGAGCTCCTTCATTTTAATGAGGGATTATTACATGGTATCAGGTTGTTTTACTTGGCGTCATCTCGATCCTTCCACGTATTCCACACTATAGTCATTTTTTACTTTCCATTACTCTGTTCGAATTTCTCACTGCTTTTCTCATTCTAGATCATGGCCGATTCCACCGCCAAAGATCTTACATCTCCTATATTCTTGTTATCCAATATATGCAATCTCGTATCCTTGCGATTGGATTCTTTACAAGTTCGTGGATGGTTCCTTCCCAAAACCCTCGAAGTTCTTGCAATCGCAATCGACGGCGGAATCTGGTGCTTCTTCATCCGATTCTGGAAATTTGCGGACAATTAATCCTGCTTACAGTGATTGGGTTGCCAAGGATCATGCATTAATGACTTTAATCAACGCTACCTTGTCTCCCACAGCCCTTGCCTACGTCGTCGGCTGTGAGTCAGGTTTGGGAAACCCTTCTCAAACACTATTCTTCATCCTCTCGCACCAATGTAGTCAGTTTAAAGTATGAATTACAGTCTATTGTCAAGGAGGGTGATGAATCGATTGATGCTTATATCAAGCGTATTAAAGAATTGAAGGATAAATTGGCAAATGTTTCGGTTGTCATCGATATGGAAGATCTCGTCATATATGCTCTCAATGGTCTTCCTTCTGATTTCAACACGTTTCGCACTTCAATGCGCACTCGCCCTCAGACAGTTTCTTTCGAAGAGCTTCATGTATTGCTTGTTGTTGAGGAAACCGCTCTTGATAAACAACTCAAGAAGGATGATTTATTTGCTCAACCTACGGCTTTACTTGCTAGTCAGTTACGCAATCAGAATCTGAATCCAAATACCTTTCGAGGGAAAGGCTATGCTGGTGGTAAAGGGAAATTTCCGGCCTCTGGAAATGGTAACGCTGGAAATCGAGGAAGATCTCCTTCCTCTGGTAACTCTGGAAACCGAACTCGCTTACCTGCGGCTTTGCCCTGTGGTGTACAGCATTCACCAACTGATTCTTCTCAACAAAGGGTAATTTGCCAGATTTGTAATCGCCCTGGACATACGGCTCTTGATTGTTATAATCGCATGAATTATAACTTTCAAGGCCGCCGTCCACCCACTCAACTGGCTGCCATGGTGGCTGCTCAAAATCTTGCAGTGGTAAATGGTTCTTCAACTCAGTGGCTTGCATATTCTGGCTGTAACACACATGTTACATCTGATTTGGGTCAACTTACTGGACTTTCTGAGTATCGTGGAGATGATCAGATCACTGTAGGGAATGGACATTCACTTCCCATTACTCATTCAGGTTGTGGTTCTATCTCTACTTCTTATTTCAATCTAAGACTTCAAAATCTGTTACATGTTCCAAATATTTCTACCAACCTTTTATCAGTTCATCGTCTTTGCTTAGATAACAATTGTCTTATTGTCTTTGATGCTAATCAATTCTTTATTCAGGACAAATCTTCGGGCCAGATACTTTTTCACGGTCCTAGTATAAATGGCCTTTATCCCATTCCTTCTACTGTCTTCCCTCCATCCACTGTCCATACATCTCCCTTGCCATCGCCCGTTGCTCATGTTGGTGCACAATCATCTTCTTCAGTCTGGCATGATAGACTAGGACACCCAGGTGATAATGTTCTTCGTACTGTTCTTCGTTCTCTGAATTTGTCAATGTGTAGTTCTCTAAATCATGTTTGCCAACATTGTCTTCATGGCAAGATGCACAAATTATCCTTTCCTGTTTCTATTACTGTATCTCTGTTTCCTCTTAAGTTGTTGCATACTGATGTTTGGGGTCCTGCCCCTCAGACTTCAATAAATGGTTTCAATTACTATGTTTCGTTTATTGATGATATGTCCAAATATACTTGGTTATTTCCTATATCTCGTAAATTTGATGTTACTAATGTTTTTAAACGCTTCAAACCTTTAGTTGAAAACTTATTCTCTTCACGCATTAAAATCCTTCGTAGTGATGGCGGTGGTGAATTTGTTAATCATTCCTTAGGTTCCTTTCTTCAAACCTTTGGAATTCTTCACCAAAAATCATGTGCCTACACCCCTGAACAAAATGGAACCGCTGAACGGAAACATCGACATGTGGTTGAGGTTGCCCTTACTCTCATRTCTAAATYCTCTCTCCCTGTAAAGTTTTGGCCCTTTGCATTTGCCWCTGCCGTTTATATCATTAATCGAYTTCCCTCTCCATCCCTCCAACATAAATCTCCTTATGAACTTCTCTTCAACCGTTCTCCKGATTACTCCAATCTTAAAACCTTCGGGTGTGCTTGCTATCCTTTACTTAAACCTTACCTCTCTCACAAGCTTCAACCCAAAACATCACAGTGTGTTTTTCTAGGCTATCCACCAGATTATAAGGGATAYTTGTGCTATAACATGAGCAACAACCGCCTATACATTTCCCGCCATGTTGTTTTTGATGAATCTCTTTTCCCTTTTTCTTTTCCCCCTCCCTCTTCTTCAACTTCTTCTACCAACGTTCCTACTACTTTTCCTCACCAACTTCCCTTATCCTTRTTTCTTTCTTCTCCTGCTTCCTCATCCACACCTCATGAGTTAAATGATTTGAATGTTTCTTCTCCACATGATYTGTCTCCCACTGATATCCCACCTGATCAGTTACCAATCAACTCTCCAATGGTTACTACTTGTGTAAATGATACTCCTACTGATATTTTGGATTTGGATAACTCCACTGCTGTYCATAACATTCCAGAAGCYATTYCACATTCTGTCCARAATATTCATCCTATGTGCACCCGTAGCAAGTCTGGTATATCCAAGAAGAAAGTCTATATGGCTTCTTCCGTTTCTCATTCTTCACCTGTTGARCCTTCCTCCTTCACAGCAGCCTYTAAGCTTGTTGAATGGAGAACTGCCATGACTGAAGAATATGATGCCTTGATTCGGCAAAATACTTGGGTTCTCACTCCTTTACCTCTCGGTAAAAGTGCTATTGGATGCAAGTGGGTCTATCGCATCAAGCACAATCCCGATGGAACGATTGCCAGATATAAGGCTCGTCTTGTRGCCAAAGGGTATCATCAAGAAGCTGKTATTGACTATGATGAAACCTTTAGTCYCGTTGTAAAGAAACCAACTGTTCGAGTTATCTTATCCTTGGCTGCTCAGTTTAATTGGAGTSTTAGACAAATGGATGTGAAGAATGCATTCYTTCATGRAGAGTTACAAGAAGAGGTGTAYATGCAACAACCTCAAGGMTTTGTGGACTCSTCTCAACCTCATCATGTTTKTAAACTATTGAAATCCCTTTATGGTCTCAAACARGCTCCTCGTGCCTGGTTTGAATGTTTTACATCCCACCTACTTWCTTTGGGATTTGAGGCATCTCCATCTGACTCCTCTCTTTTTGTTCGACATGATGGTCTTTCTATTWCRTACTTACTTCTATATGTTGACGATATCATCGTCACTGGCARCAGCCCTTTGTACATTGATGATTTAGTTTCACAGCTTCGRCTTCAGTTTGAAATGACGGATTTGGGTGCTCTAAAATATTTTCTTGGCTTAGAGATTGGACACTCTTCTRCTGGTATTTCGGTGTCACAATCTAAGTATGCTCGTGATGTATTATCACGATTTGGCATGCTTGCATCAAAGCCCTGCTCCACTCCAATCGCTCTTATTTCGTCACCTGCTGATGGTCTTCCTTATTCTGATGATGAGGCTCATATATATCGTGCAATGGTGGGAGCCTTACATTACTTGACATTCACTCGCCCTGAYATTGCATTTACTGTTGGAAGACTCTCTCAATATATGCATCGACCATGTTCTTCTCATCTTACGGCTGCCAAACGTGTCCTAAGATATATAAATGACTCTTTGGGTGCTGGTCTTCTGTTTCAAAAGGATAACTTTGCTGCTGCCTTATCTTTATCTGCATATTCTGATTCTGATTGGGCAGGCGACCACTTGGATCATCGCTCGACAACAGGTTTTGTGATCTTTTTRGGTCGAAATCCCATTAGTTGGGCTGCCAAAAAGCAGTCTACTGTCTCTCGCAGCTCAATAGAGGCCGAGTATCGAGCCCTAGCTATTACGTCTGCTGAAATTTCTTGGCTTCGCCAACTTCTTCAARATTTGCGCATCATCAGCACCCAGCCTCCCACTCTTCATTGTGATAATCTCTCTGCTATACAGCTCGCTCGCAACCCGATTTTTCATGGCAGAACAAAGCATGTGGAAATTGATTTCCACTTTGTGCGAGAACGAGTTGTYCGTGGTGACCTTCGTCTCTGTTTTGTACCTACGGAAAGACAACTGGCTGATTTATTGACTAAACCTCTCACCGGCCATCGATTGATGTTCTTGAAGTCCAAACTCATGATCTTTCGATCATTTGTTTGAGGGGGAATATTAATAGAGAGTTTAGTTAGTTAGCACTTTCAGTTTGATCTTTCTGTTTTGGTTATTTCTGTTAGTTCTATTAGTTATTGAGTGAATTATGTATAAATACCCTTGTAAGCTTTCTCTGTAAAATAATGAGAAGATCTCCTTCATTTTAATGAGGGATTATTACATTTTGGAGTAAAAAACTGACGTGGAAATTGGAAAATATACGGAGTTGCTTTGGGAACTGTTTAATTTTTTTTTTTTATTACTTTGTCATGGTTTGATTTTTGTGTATGATTTGTAAATGAGAGATAAAAATAATGATACAGCAAAATTAAAAGCAGTTATCTAAATATGTTTTATTATATTTTTGTTTGTTTTATTTTTATATTAAAAGAAAAGGCACATACGTTGGAAGTTGTTTTAAACAAGGATTATGGAACTTGTATTTAATTGGTAGCTTTTTAGATGGGTAAAATTGTTGGTGTATAAATATGGTTTATAACAATTATCAAATTCGCACCGATGTCAAAATAACAAAGAGTAATACATCGGTGTGGTGTTTATCACACACGTTCCGATGTTTATGTTAGAATCGAGCTTTGTACGAAGGTTAGTTAAAATATAATTTTCATAATACCTTGAATGTGATCTATTTCCTCTTATTTATAGAGGGAAAATCATACTCTCTTCAATATATTTTTTAATTTCGTAACTATTGGGTTTTGGACCATTTTTTTTAATCGTCGAACTTAGAGTATTATTTGGATTGAGATTAGAATCTAGTGGCAAAATTGGACCAACGAGCCAACTTTGGTTGGCTAATTGACCATGGGCTCGTCGGCCTCGACCTAGCATCGAGGCGTCGGGTTCGAGTACTAAGGCTCCGGATCACCACACCACATATCTTCTCAATTTAGCTATTGCTGGCTTCAAGTCTCAATTCATGGATACATGACTCTAGACATTCTAAATAATTTATATAGTACACGAAATGAGGAGATATAATCTTTTCGTAAAAAAAATATGTTTTAACCAATTGAGCGATGCGATATCCATAAAAAAAATTTCTATAAATATTAAAATTTTGAATTTGGGCTTGTTAAACCAGTACTAGTGGATTTGGGCTCAAGTAGCAAAGCCCAACTAAAAAGCAGGCTTGTTAAACCAGTACTATCGGGAATTGGCCTCAAATCGGCTCACGAAACTAGTAAGCGGGCTTGTGTTCAGCTACCAGTCGGATTTGGGTTCAGATAGCCCAGCCCAACTAAAAAAACCTGCTATCAGTGGGAATTGGGCTAAATATCCCAGCCTAAGTAACAAGCTAGTAGGGTTTGGGCTTCAGTAGCCCAGCCCAAGGAAAAAGCGGGCTAGTTAAACCATCTACCAGTGGGATTTGGGCTCTTACAGCCCAACCCAACCGCTGGAAACATGGGCTTGTTTAACCAGATATCTGTGAGATTTTGGGCTAAAAAAGCCCAACCCAACTATTCAAAACAGCTTCTGAAAAAAAAAAAACTTTAAATCCAATTTTGTGTGTTTTATTTTTAATTTATTTTTTTCAACTAAAACCTATTTTAGCGAATATGAACAAATTAACTAGTGCAATATATTTTTTTGTAAAGCAACTATTGGTTGAGCAAATTTTAAGCGACAAAATAATAACAAATATAAAAATGTCAATACGAGCACGGTTTGGTTAAAATATATATTCTTCGACTATATCAAGCTTAGAGGAAAAAAAATTGTGTGATTTGCATTATGTACTATAGCAGAGAGCAAAAGATTGGATGAGAATAAAATGCAGAATGATATTGAGTCCTGGATTTCTCATCATATGTCAAACAATCTTGATCTTTCCTATCAATCAAATCACACATATTACAGTGGAATAATATGGACAGAAGTCAAATTTATTCATCAATGTTGTGGGAAAAGTTTGAAGTAAGATGAGAATCTAAGAGTCTGCACAGAAAAAGAAAAAACAAACTAAAAAGGTTATGCACACATTTGTTTCAATCAAACAAGAGGAATATTTACATTGGAGATGATCTTTCAAAGGGTTTAGATAGAATCATTCTTAGGGTGTAATTAGACAGATGAGAAATCTCCTAAAGTTTCTTCCAAATGCAATGGCGCCGAACCCTGCATCCACAATCCGAGCGACGTGCTTGCTACGAACAAACAGTTCCACACGCATCCTAAAATAAATCGCTTCGACTTTGAACGCCGATGTTCCAACCGCAACCGGGACAAAGATTTGCATCTGTTGTGTGAGGAACATTCTGAGGAAGATTGCTTCAGTTCTTGCATTGAAATTTGAATGTTTCCCAGTTTCTTTCAACTAGCTAGCATGCATATATTCACAATGGACTTGTTGACAAGAATGAACTACCTCTGCCATCTATTGAGGGAGGACTTTTATCTTTAGAGTTACAACAACAAAGCATATTGGAAGCTGCAACCAAATGAGGAACTAAAGCAAGAACTTTTTTCTAAACGCAAATATTCTCGGTTTGATATCCACTAAAGTCGAACTCACTCTCGACCGATCCATTGTCTCCTTGTTGCTGGGAAACATAAAACATAAAACATAGCTAGAGTTAACAATGATATATGATGAATATTGCACGTTTAATAATTATTTGTTTTAAATTTCTGTTTGAAACAATATTCCTCCATGATCTAATACTTTTATCTATGATTCTGCATATTTGATTCCATCTATAAATTTTCTTTCTTAAAAGTTCGAGCTTATAACACTACTTCTACTTTCGAATCTCTTTACTTTGTAATCTACTTTTCAAAAATGTTCTCAAATCCAAGCTAAATTTAGATAACTAATACCCCGTTGGATAACTATTTCGTTTTTTGTTTTATATTTTTAAAAATTAAGCTTAAAAACTTACTTTCTTCCTTATTTTGTTATATAATTTTTATAAATATTTTCAAAACCTAGGCCAAATTTTAGAAACCAAAAACAGTAGTTTTCAAAAACTAGTTTTTTTTTAATGAAATTTGGCTAAGAATTCAATTTTTTTTGTTTAAGAAAGACAAAAAGTATACCAAAGAAGTTTCGAGGAAGCAAACGTAATTGCAGATATTTATATCAAGGTAATTGCAGATAGAAGGTGGGACCAATCAAACAAAAATTTATATCAAGGTAAAGAGGGAAACTAACTTGTTTTAGGAAGACACTAAGAAGTTCATCATGGCCAAAGTTCTCAGCTAAGAGGTCACTTTGATAGCTTGCATCAGGAATTGTCTGAGTCTTAACCTCCACAGGATTGAGAAGCGAGTTCTGAATGTTACTTTGTGCAGTCTCTGGTTGAGTAGCATCCGAAAAGGAAAATATAGTCTTTCCAACGACTGACATGTTTTGGTTTTGTCCATTCGTTCGGCTCAAAGGAAAACCGTTATGAATTAAAGTCGAGGGCGAGACATCAAAGCTATCCTGTATGAAGTTTCCATGGTGAGAATTACCAAAGGCCAAGTTGCTTACATTCTGAGAGTCCCAGTCATGGGATTTTTGCAGATGAAAGTCATTAAAAACATCATAACTCGACATTAGTCCGCCCGATCCCTTTAGATCCGAACTAATATCTTCTTGAAACACCCCGTTACAAGTCAGTGTAGATACCGAAGAATTACTCTGAAGAGAAAAATTGTTTGACAGTTCTGTGGTTTGGTTCATTGGAAAGTTCATCATCAATGATGCTGGCGAAACAAGGTTGTACCCCGGTCCATCGGCAGTCCCGTTTCCCCTCGTAACGCCATTTGATATGATAGGCTTCCTTATCGTTGACGAAATTCGCGGTAAGTGGCTAGCAGGGGAGTTATTTAGAGCCTGTCCTCCAGCTTGTTGTTGAGTCAAATGCATTAGTTGAGTTCCACCATGTTCACTCTTGACAATAAGTTGCATGTTTATGTTCCCTTGAGTCTGTGCAGAAGGGTGGTGCATGTTGGCAAGATGCTTTGGCTCCATTTTTGTTGGAATTCCATGAAACAAGTTCACTGGTTTGCTGTTATTCAGGTGTTGTGTTTGATCCTCAGCAAACCTCAATTTTGGATTTTCAAAGCTGAATATGTTGTTCTGATCAACAAGGGCCATGGATATGCTAGATTTTACCGACGACCTACGAAGCCCGGTTGCTTGGAGTGCAGCAATACTCTGAGGCGTGAGTTGGCCCACGACCGAAAGCGTCTGAAGATCGATCCCATTGAATGAAGCCATTGGCCCAAAAGTTGCTTCTTGAGGGCTGATAAAAGAATTGTTCAAATTACTTGGCGATACTCCACTAAGCCTTCTAAGATATAAGCGATATTTCTGCATAACCATCAAATAAAGTAATTAACATGCCTATTCCAACCATCAAGAAGCAAAGAAAAAACAGAGTTTTTGAAATTTTTATACCTGAAGGTGGCTGGCAACATTTTCTCTAGTTAGCCCGGGAACATTCATCAACTCCAGAATCTTTTTGGGAACAGCCTCTGTAAATTCAAAAGAAGATTCAAAACATAACCAACAAGAACACTGATCAAACTTCAAAGCGTTCCCGACGTAAGTGAAAAAGAAACGGTTAAAGAACTGCAGATACCATGAAGTAAAAAGGAATAGAGAAACCCAAAACCAGAAGCGAAGGATGACATATATCCTTCCAAAAGTTTGGGTTATATGCAGCAAACATATTGAGCAACATGAAGAAACATGGCTGGGTGAAGAATGATCACGAAATTCGATTTTTTTTTATAACTAGGAGTTGGAGTTTTGTTCTCCTATACCCAGGGACACCTGTGCCAGCCCCAAGGCCCAAACCCGGGAGACATTAAGGATTTTTTATATTAAGCTCACTAGAAGGTTCAAACTTGAGAACTCTAAGCCAGTATGACCAAGAGATTCCAAGCCTTTGCCAATTGGGTTACTCATGGGATTCGATTTACAAGCTCAAGATGAAAACAGCCGTAAATAAACTTGAAAATTATAAAGATCAGCCAATGTTACAATGTCAAAGAGTTGATATGTTGCATTTTTTCTACTCTAATATGCAGTTGATGGTTCTCTTCGTCAAAAGGTATGAAGAGTTGGAAACGATGCAGAGAGAAAACATACTGTCAATGCCTAGTTGATTAACAGCAACAACAAACTGTTGATGAAGCTCAACTGACCATACCACCCGAGGCTTCTTTAATGTCGATGTATCGTCCCTCTCCTCGGGCTCTTCTTCAGCGTCCCTCCTCCTCTTTGAGCTGTTCCAACTTCCTTCATACGCCGAAGACGAATAATTCGCACCTTCAGATAGATTTTGCTCTCGATCTCCATCCTCCACGCTCCCCGATTGCTCCAAATCCTTCCATTCGGTCTTTCTCTTCCGAACCACGTGTTGCCATATGTTCCTTAGCGCTTCTATCCGAACAGGTTTGATCAGGTAATCGCAAGCACCGTGAATCACTCCCTTCATCACAACATTCTTTCCATCATCCGCTGACATCACTGTACAATCACATGTCTCCAATATTAGTCTGCAAAATTATATGAAACCATATAACTATATATAAGTTAGCATTCAGAGATCCAGAAAAGCATCCAAACACATGTTACTCACTGATAACAGGCAAATCCATCTCCAGCCCAACTTGCTCTAGAAGTTTGAATCCATCCATGTCTGGCATATGCACATCGCTTAAGACGATATCGAACCCGTTTCTGTTCTCACGAAGCAACGACAATGCGATCTCTGCCCGGTTGCATTTTGTTACTGCAAATAATCAGACACTCGTAGTTAAAATCAGAGTACAACACCACCATGGGACAAAAGGATTCTAAATCTACAAATAAGTACTGAGAAGATAGCTTCTAAATGGCAGACTTTAATGTCATCTATGAACCGGATCAAATAGGATAACCAGCAATAAGCAATAACTGATAAATGGCCACGTCTCTAATCCTAAAACAAGCACAGATTCAAGATCAAAAGCAACCCTAAACTTAAAATTTCCTTAAGAAACTATATCCAAAATTGAATGAATTATCAACTCTCAGAAAACTGAAGCCACGTCATGTGAACCCCAAAAATGGAAAAAACAGGATTAAGAAAGAGAACCCAAGTAAGAGAAAAGAAACAAAGGGAAGTTGAAATTGAAACAAACCGGCGTAGAGGCAAGTTTGAAGCATCTTTTCCAAGATCCTGAGGCAGGTTGGATCATCATCCACAACCAAAACTCGAAGACCCACCGGGAACTGATCGGAAACCATTTCAGTAGCTTTTCTAGCAGGAATTAGAGCCGGCGTCGCCATCGATCCCTTTATGTGGCTCAGATCCATTCCACAGAGACTCAAATGTCCCGCAGACAAAATAGAGTGAAAAAGAAAAAAGAGACTACGGCTTCTGAAGATTGATTCCCAAGTTCACAAAACCCATCTGCAATAATCAGAATCTAGATAAATTTTTTTGTCCTCTGAACCTGAAATCGAAGAGACAAGAACTATTTCACTGCTTGGAGATCAAATTCTCAGATTGATTTCATTCCATAGGCGTTTGATCGTTTTTATTGCTTACTTATTTACGAGTATTTTACTCATAAAAAGTGGGTCGATCCTTGAAGAGTGCAGGACCAACTAACCCATGAACATGAACCCACCTCTCTCTCTCTCTTTCTCTCTAACAGTCTTTCTCTCTCCTCACTTGGCTTTTTCGTCCAATAGTTGAACTGTTTTCTGCTTTTCTCTCTCTGCAGTCCACTTTATCCGCTATAAACAGAGAGCAAAACCCAACAAGTGCCTTACTTTTGACAGTCAAATCCATTGGCTAAAGCTTCTTCCCCACAGGGCTTTAACTCGAGATAACAAGATACAAATAATTTATCAAAAAAGATTAAAAAAGAAGAAAAAAAGGGAGGTTTCGAAATTACACTAAATAATTACAACAGGATGTCTGACACACACAGTGATGACTGATGACCGAGTTTAATATTCTTAAGAATTGATAAGGTTGAGGATCGAATTTGAGGTCGTTTACTTGCGTTGGCCTGCTAAAACGACACCCACTTGCACCATTTGGTTGATCGGGATTCTGACCGAATCCGCCAAGTTCGGCTTGGACAGGTGCTGGCTCGTGAGCTGAGAAGCTGGTAAGTAGGGAATTTCCAAAAGAGAAAACACTACAACACTTAAAGTTAGTGTATGACCCAGCTATATACAAGAAAATAAAGTTAGTGTACGACCAAGCTATATACAAGAAAATATAGTTTTGCATGTCTGAAAATGAATGGGTGATCTCTATTTATAGATGGAGTTTTTGACAGGACGTCCCACAAATCTCCAACTGACTGTTTAAGGTTTCGAGAATCACAACATGTCATAGAGTTTGTTGAACATTGATGGGCACGGTTGGTAAACTAGTCTGTAGGTCGATTCTACTTGTCCTTTAAGTTGTCAAATTGAGAGTTAATTCGGCTTGACCTTACAAGTGAAACTTAAATCAACCATCCTTACACAAATTAGTCTTTATGCTAACTCATCACCTTTACTATATCAGAACAGTTCATTATGGAGAGATTAACTTAAAATAACTCGACCCACGAAAGCAAAAAGCTAGATGGCTACTTGTAACTTGGGCTAAACTATTCAATAAAACAGAAAGTAAAAAAAAAAAAAGTAAAAAAAAAAACAAAAATAAAAATTAATTCCACGTGCTCCAAAGGAATCCTGTGAAGAACCCAACAAGCAGGGCTGAGAAGGTTGTCTGTCTCCGTCAGTTTGAAATAATATGATAATTCAAAACAATACAAAAGAAAAAAAAGAAAGAAATTAAACATTTATTTTGCAGTTGCTTTCGGGCCAAAGCTACCCGTCAAGTTGAGTTGCTCTCGGCTGTCACTGACAAGCTTTTGATTATTATATTATTATATTATATAGTTACCCATTCATCAACCTGTGCTTCCCTCGGCGGACATCTGTCATTTCGGCTTCCTCGAAGATAAGATCTGTTTGGCTCCCATGCTTTCCAACTTTTTTTTTCCTTTACGCAGTCACAGAGAAGATGTGAATTAATGATTAGAGAAATCAAGACCGTCGGATTTATTTTCTATCATAATTTTTTTCTTTAAAATAGAAAAGAAAATTGCTCAAAATCATTATATTCTTGTCCTACTCCTACACCCCCATCTAGCTATGAAGTAAATTTGAGTAAAAAATAAAAAAGGTTATGGAGCAAGTTGGCAGAGATCAAATCCTTGCACTTGAGCCTGCCCTATAATCGTTCTATTCATCCTTTTTAAGGATTTTTTATTGTTTTTTAGCTGCGTAAATATGATCCACAAATATTGTTACCCGAATCAAAATGAAATTGATAAGGTGGTAAGAGAATAATGAGATTAAACACCTTTTAGATAAATGAGATTAAAAAATTTGAGGTGAGTCTTAATTTGATTTCATTCCTACAAATTGGTAGACACCATCAAATTAATTATCATTCTTTCGAGTAAACACAACTTAATTTTTTTTTTGTAGAAATAGATTTTGAAAATTTAATATACATAAAAGAGTTTTAGAAAGTTAATAAAAACCATGGTGTGCTAATAGTCATAAGCCTAGAGTTTAAGAGTAACTATTAAGTTCATGTTCATAATAAATGAAAAAGTCAAAAAAAAAAAAATTAGACATAAATAGTATATGCATTTTCCAAATATAGCAGCAAGTTTAAATTTTAATAAAATAGCATAATCTAAATCAAACTTAAACTTATAGTCTAAAACATACTTAAAAAAAATCACACTTGTGTTGCATTTGAAAAAAAAAACAATTCTTACCTTTTTTTTAGAATACATATTAAATTTATGGTATGAAATAAAACTTATCTAAAATTTAAACTTGAAAATATAATTCAACTCAAAATTTAAGATCATAGTGTGTAAATATTATGAGAAAATAATTAAAGACATTTTTTAGCTATTGATATTTTAATATACAATTTCAAATTTTCTAAAATAGATAATATAGGGAAAAGACCATGACACAAAATATTTACCATGGGTTGTCCTAAAATTAGTTCAATTATCACAAAATTATATATTCTCAATTCTTTATCCCCTTTGGATAAACACGTGGTATCTTGCTTTTTTCTATTGCTAAAAAAGTAGGAACTCTGCCAAAGTAGAGCCTACTGAACCGTATATTCCCTGAGTTGCACAATAGTCTAGTCTCTAAAAAGTAGAGTTTTTCGGAAGTGACATGGAAAATAGTTTTTTGTTATTTCTTTTAAAAAAATAAAAACAAAATCAGTTATCATTTTTTACAATTTGTTTTTTAATTGATTTCTTCAGATAGCCAATTTTTAATAAATAAAGTTGTTTATTATAGAATTATGAACTTGTAAGTAGCAATTTTAAATATAAAATAGTTCTAACTTAAATTATTTACAAGTTATTCTTAAAAAGTACAAACTTACTCCCATACAGCTTCCAATATTTCACAAAGAATATACTTTTAGCAAAATTGAATAAATACTAAAAGAAAATGTCTCAATCACTATTTTAAAATTACTTTTTGCTCCTTTTTTTTTTATCATATTCTAACAAATGACTTTTTTAAAGAATAATAAAACTGTTCTCCCTTTCAAAATAATTACGTTCAATTTTACAAATTATTGTATTTCAATAAAAAATTATTTTAAAAACCGATCTTTAAACAGATTCATTGAGATATTTTCACCACCCTAAGTTTTATTTAATTTAATGGCATTGATTTTTTTTAAAATTATTTCTCTTCAATATTATTTCTAGTTTTGTATCTTTTAAGATTAATAAACAAATAGTTAAATAATAAATTTATAAACAAATAATATCTACGGACGTCTTTGATAACCATTCTGTTTTTTGTTTTTGGTTTTTAGTTTTAAAAAAACAGAGTGTTTGATAATCAATTCAATTTTCTATTTTTTCTTTTTCAAAAATCATTTTGAAATTTTATGTAAACTAAAAAACAAAAAAAAATAGTTTTAAAAACAAGCTTTTTTTTCTCAAAATCTGATTTTTTTTCTTCTAATACTCAACTTTTTTTTTCTTTCTCATATTTATCTCTAAAAAATTTATTTCTCATTCTAAAATTTTTTTAGACTAGTTTCATTTTTCTCTCTAAAAATTTAATATTTTTCCTAACTTTTTTCTCTCTACAATTTCATATTTTATATTTTTTTCTTTATATTCGTATTTTTTCCTCTAAAAATTATATTTTATTTTCTCGTTCAATTTTATTTCACTGTAACTTTTATTTATCATTGTATTTATTTATTTTCTCTAAAAATTATATTTTGAATCTTGTTATTATCTCTAAATTTGTTTCCACTGTAATTTTTCTTTCTTCATAATTTCTTTTTTTTTCTTTAACATATCTTTTTCTCTCAACTTTATTTTTTTTCTCTACATTTTCCTTTTTTTGTCTTTAATTTTTCTTTCACGATTTTTTTCTAAATCTTTTTATTTCTCTCTAAAATTTCAAAAGTTTATTTACATCTCTCTAAACTTGTATTTTCATGTCTTTACATTAGGGGGAAGACAAAAATTTCCCCAGGATCGGGTCCAATAAATAGGAAATGCATGTCCCGACCCCGATTCCATTTTTTAAATAATTAATATATATTTATTACATTTTTTTATACTTAAATTCTAAAAATACTTAAAAACAATTATAAAACCGATAATTTTTCTTGAGAACATCTCTCGGACCCAAGAACGAGGTGGAGACGGAGACTAAAAATTTTCATGAGTACGAGGACGGGGGAGAGCATCCTCACTCGCACCCACATCATTGTCATCTCTACTCTACATAAAATTATTTTATTTTCAATTTTCTAACTTTTTAAAAACAAAAAAAAAAAACTAAAAATGATTAACAAACAGATAACCAAAAACTAAAAACAAGAAAAACCAAAAACTAAAATGGTTATCAAACGGACCCTAAAATTTTAAGATTTTTGTCTATTTAATTCCTTTATTTAAAAACAGAAATTAATATGTCATTGAACTTTTAAGGTTATGTCTATTTAGGACTCATCTAGCATCGTTCTCATTTTTTGTTTCTTGTTTTCAAATTTATTAAGAAACTTAAGCATTTGACAACAAAAATAAATTTCTTGTTTTTTATTTCTTATTTTTGTTTCCAATTTATTCTAAAATATAAATAAGAATATTGTTTTATCATTCTTTTAATCAATAAAGTGTTGAGTCATACAATTTTATTTTTCCTTATTAAAAAGAAAAAACATAAACAGAAAATGAAAACGTTGTCGAACGGACCCTTAATTTCTATATTCTTAAGAAAAAGTCCTGCACTTGTGTTCGATAGGCTCAAACTTTCTAATGGTAGAAATCTATATTATGCATAGAATTGACTCAAGAACCAAACTTAGAGTTTAACCTAGATTCATTCATGAGTGGCACAAGATTTTTGAAGGATTAACACAAACTTTTTCAATGCAACATAAAAGTGAAAAATATTTGCCACGTGGTGACCCACAAAGGGTAGGAGGGAAGAAATGGCCACCAGGAAAACTACAGATATGGCCAATCAGCTCAGTTTTCTGTCTTAATCACCACAAAAAGCAGCTATGAACTACACACATTAATATACTCAAACAAAATAGCGAGTCGTTAAAACTCCAAATTCCAAAAGAGAATTGAAATCCCACTACCGAAAGCTGACACAAAAGGGGCAATAACGAGCTGCGTTGAAAGCAGCAAGCAATTCAATGGAGATTAAATAATAGATTAGCATATGAAAACGACGGAAAAGACCCCAAAGAGAAGTTATGGGTGGAATTTGGAAATTTAGAAATAATAAATAATCCACGTTGATACAAAATGCTGATTGCTGCCGGCTAAGCAAGGTTCAACTAGTACAGCTTTATCTAATCACTTCAATTGACTTTCAACAAAAAAAAGGACGATGGATGGGAAAAAAACTCCATCCTTCTATCATTCAAATAAATTAAAAAAAAAAAAACTTAGAAATTTAGAGAAAGCAACAAAATCAAGAAAACACAATAATTTAGATAAAAAAACTCTAGATTGTAAAAAAAAAAAAAAAAACCTCTACACAGAAAAATTCATTATGTAAAAAATTACTTTTCTTTTAATTGGAAGTTGGAGCTTTGCTCTCTTGTACTAAGGGTATCCGTGCCCGCCCAAGGCCAGACTTGGGAGACATTAAAGATTTTTTATATTAAGCTTACTAGAAGGTTCGAACTTAAGACCTCTAACCGACCGGTACAGGAATATGCTTTATGGTATGCCATCGCACTTTATGCCAATTTAGATGTAATCGGTGGAAGAAAAACATATTCATTGGCATATCGCCATGTCCTACATGAACACTTAATATGTCACGTCCTAACATGTTGACCAAACAAAAGATAAGGCCAATGATGTGGTGTCTTGCTCCTAGCATGCCAAGGAGTGCAATTTGGTGTCACTATATTATTAACCATCACATTCGTGATCAATATACGCACACTCTAGAGCGAAAACTCTAACTTGAACAACAATTTAATCTAATTTAAGCATTAGAGAGGGTTTGACACTCACCATTGATGTCAAGCAACTCCTCGTTTGCAGGGATCCTCGAACCACGTCAGTTCTTCTCCATTCCTTCTCATCCATTTTCTTAATAACATATGACTGCATAAACACAATTATTATCCCTCCAGCTCTACTCAATAATGAACTACAATAGATGAAGCCTGTTTTACCTGTCGGATAAACTCAGCAGCATAAATGAGCTCATTCATCTGATGGACGTTCAATTTCTAAGTGCAGCTCCACGAGCAACGTTTTAGGAAAAGAATGGCTCTCCAATTGCAGCGAACATATGGTCTGCTGTTTGACATCGCAAAGAAGGTGAACCAATACAAGTAGAACATAAAACCCGGGGAAAAATGAAACAAGGAGAGGAAGAAATGATGAAAGAATTTCTATTGCATATTTAATGATACTGACAGCTACAGTATCTACCGTGCATTGTTCAATGCCTGGGCTGGAATGACACCATTACCAAGATCATCGACAACGAAAATGTCTTTCACCTGCACCAACTATGTATTCCGTGGTAAATTTCACGAGTCATTTAGAATGTTTTAAATGCTTCACTTTCATGACTTAACAATTCCCTAAAATAGATTATTTCAAGAAGTATCAGAATCATAACGGAGCTGACAGTGGATGGTAAATTCATCTCGATTGTGAGACATTAGGAAACCCGACATTAGTGAACTGATTCTCTGCATTACGAACAGGGTTTAATGCAAACATGGACAACTAAGCAAACACCAAATAACATACGAAGGAAAGCTATTGAAAATAGATAAAAAGAGGAAGAAAATAAAAATAATCCCTACATATTGGTTTTTGTTTTGTTTTGAGGAAAAAAAATGGCAAGAAAAGAAGTATTCACCACACCAGGACAAGAATTGGAACAACAATGTGGCGGCTAAAGAATACAATTTATGTATAATGCATAGAAACCCTCAAACATTCCTCGCCTGTTTCCTTCATACCAACATAAAATTTACTTTTTCTCACTTTAGAGGTCCATGGCCAACTCTTCCATTCCACCCAAAAATTCAAATCCCATATTTATAACAAAAGTAATCACCCAATAAGATAAGGTATGTGCTCCAACATAGAAACTAAATCAAGGAATTTGATGATGGATGGATTAACGTAAACCAACTCTCCTGGAAGTTGTAGCTTAGAGGAAAGAGTCAAATTTACTTATTTCTTCATTTACTTCCACACCATCCAAGACTGAGCTAAAAAGAACTTCAAAAAATTTCCAAAAAACCTACCCAGTGTTCCTTGCATCGAAATATATAAAGATCCAAAAAATATAAATTATGCAATTTATCAGAAATCAGTCACCTAAATTACAATTACTGACACTTTGATTCAGAGAGAATGCTATAACAGAATTTGGATCTGAACGGAAAGAGGTTATACAGCAGATAGGACTCCTTAAGAAAAATGCAACTCCCTGCTGATATTATAGCTCCATCGAAGTGAAAAATATCCAAACACAATCATGATACGGATCGAAGCCTTAAAATCCATCCTCAAACAAACCCAGAGCTACACAAAGCGCCATAGCCTAAAGAGCATTAGTCTAAATCAATTGTTTTCTGGTGCGTATATAGACGATTACAAAGTTAGTTTATAAAACACTGCACACCATTTGATTAACAAATGTATGGTTCATGTAAGATAGCAGAGTTCTACACAAATCTAATTCGGCACTTTCATTTTGCTTACGACAAATTTGAACGTCAAGATAAACATCGAACCTCCAGCAGATGAAGAGCTTAACATCATGCTGAAGTTGCGTCGTCCACGTCTGCAACGATCGAGCCAGAAAATAATAAATGTCGAGCAACTTGGCATCGTGCAAGACATAACAGGCAAACCTAATCAATTGGAGTAGCTAGTTTGGCCGGAAGAAATGGAGAATCCAATCCACAACTTCCACAAACACCGATTAACCAATAATCCAACATCAACAAGATAAATCGACAAAAACGACATGTAATCAAGAAAAAGTATATTCGAAAAATTGGTTGTCAGATATCAGCAAGATGAAAACGTAATCGAATTCCTCAGGAAAAATAATGCAACTATCAGATAGAAATGTTCACATCAAAATCTAACTCCCACGAATGGCACAAGCACAATGGACTGATTTCAACGGGAAATGAAAATTTAAAATGAAATCACAGAGAATCACCGGTTCAATCGTCGGCGACGAACGGAGGAAGGGGAGAGCCGGGCAGCTGCCGGTGCCATCCGCCATCGTTCGCAGTTCTTACAGCGGGTAGATTGGCGCCAAACAGCACGAACAGAAATCTGAAGCTGAGGGAATGTTGTGTGAGCTCGAATCATATACTCGGTCCAATATCATCAAAGGCCATCTTAACTATAGGAGCCTGATATTTAAGCCCAGTCGACGAAATCAAGGCGATTAAAATTATAAAACTTGCGATTAAAATGTATAAATATATTTTTGTTTGGATTTTTCTTTTAATTTAAAATTTTCAGTTTAGTCCTTTAGGCTTTAATATGTTTTTAGTTATATCCTGTTTTGTTAAATTTGACTAATAATAAACTTAAATTACATAATACTTAATTAACTCACGAATCTTTTTAAAGAAATTTCAAAAAAAAAAAAAAACTAAAATTAAAATAAAGGGCAAACTCGAAATTTCTTTCAATATCCTGGACATTTGGAGGAGAAATTATAAATCTCTATGTTTATAAATTTATATTAGCTGTTCGAATCTTCCGCCACACTTGGTGTAATAAATTTATATTAATCCAAGTATCATCTAGGTAAGTTAAAGAAAAAAAAAAGGAATTATACAATGTATGTTTACCATAAATCATATTGAATGTATCATCGACATGAACATAACTCAACGGTGAAGGTACATTACTCTTTCCTTTGAGTCGGAGGTTCAATCTTCCTTTCCCATATTTGTTGTACTAAGAAAAACATGTCAATTTATATATAGCTCAAATTGATAAGATATTTATATCATCTGCAACTTTTATAATTTAAGAATGACAAGATAAACTGAATTTGAAATCTACATAACAAATTCAATTGGTACATTATCAAAATTAAATGTGTTTATCAACAAAATGTGGCAGATTCGGTTGACATGTTTACTTGTCCAAATATGTCCTTGAAAAAAGTATTCAATAAAAGAATAAGGAGCATGTGATATATCTCCTAAAAAAACGAAGCATATTATGCATGGTTTAAAAATTTGCTCTGTCGAAGCATCCAACATGTCGAAGGAGGTAACTTCAGTTTTCCAATATTATTAATGATTTAAATATCACGGCCAGTTTTTTTAGTACATCAAATAGGTAAGTTATGACTTATACTCTTGTGAATAAATGACAAAATTCAAATAATTTTTACTAATTTCCATGTTATTTATAATTATTTGCCAATTCAAACCATTTTCATCCATTTATTTGTTTTTAATATTTTGATACATAAATTTACTTATAGTTTTAAATAGGATGGTTAAAAGTGATTAATTATAGCCTAATTAAGTTCAAATTAACATTTTAATTATTAATTAAAACAATTTCCACAATTTTCGTAATTGATTTCGAAGTATCCATCGATATCGACATTTGGAATTTTGGGCATAAGTTGAGTTGGAGTTGTCTAAATAAATGAAAATATTTGACTATATAAAAAGGAGAAGACATATCTTGTTCAATTATGTAAGTAAATAGTATGTTGAATTAGAAATTATCAATAAAACATAATCAAGCAACAGTAAATTTTAATTTACTAATTCAAATAATGTCAATGTATACACATGATTTTTGCTCTGACATCTTCATCGCAAGGACATTTTCGTGTTACTTATATATTTAGATATGAATTTAAAATTAATCAATTATTGGCTAATTAAGCTAGTTTTATTTATTAATTTAGAAATTTTGCATCAATATCCACAATTTCTATAATTTTTCTCCAAATATCAATCCACGTCAATATGTCCAATGACACGTCCGTAAAATCAGAACCTCTGCAGTTCCAAAATCGACATTTCGAACTTGGATATATGTGACCAAGATCGTAACAAACAAAATTAAAGGGGGAGAACTGCAATTTACCACAACTATAGGGCATTCGGTTTTAGCCATTAGAAAGAAAACAAAACAAAGTTAAGATCGTAAAAAACTAAATGAAAGGGGCAATATATGTGACCATTTAAAAAGGAAAGAAAAACAAAATAGAGTCAAGAATAAGATCGTAACAAACAAAATTAAAGGGGGAGAACTGCAATTTACCACAACTATAGGGCATTCGGTTTTAGCCATTAGAAAGAAAACAAAACAAAGTTAAGATCGTAAAAAACTAAATGAAAGGGGCAATATATGTGACCATTTAAAAAGGAAAGAAAAACAAAATAGAGTCAAGAATAAGATCGTAACAAACAAAATTAAAGGGGGAGAACTGCAATTTACCACAACTATAGGGCATTCGGTTTTAGCCATTAGAAAGAAAACAAAACAAAGTTAAGATCGTAAAAAACTAAATGAAAGGGGCAATATATGTGACCATTTAAAAAGGAAAGAAAAACAAAATAGAGTCAAGAATAAGATCGTAACAAACAAAATTAAAGGGGGAGAACTGCAATTTACCACAACTATAGGGCATTCGGTTTTAGCCATTAGAAAGAAAACAAAACAAAGTTAAGATCGTAAAAAACTAAATGAAAGGGGCAATATATGTGACCATTTAAAAAGGAAAGAAAAACAAAATAGAGTCAAGAATAAGATCGTAACAAACAAAATTAAAGGGGGAGAACTGCAATTTACCACAACTATAGGGCATTCGGTTTTAGTCATTAGAAAGAAAACAAAACAAAGTTAAGATCGTAAAAAACTAAATGAAAGGGGCAGAATTGCAATTTACCTAAAATGTAGGGCTTTCGCATTTTATCCGTGTCAGAGTTTCAGGCTCGCGGGGCGGAGAGTAGGTGGGGCGGGGGATATATTTGCAAATGCTCAGAAGAAGAAGGGCACGTGCGCAAAAGCTTGGTCTCAAAGTCGCGTCGTAGCCAAGAGGGTCGGTAGAGAGTCTTTTGGTGCTCTCTCCGTCGCGTAATTTCTGTGTCCCTTCTTCGCTGCATTTATCTACCATACCATCTCTACGAGATCAAATCTCCGGTTTAATTTTTCGATTCCCTTCGCGACTTTCGACAGCGATCGCGATCGCGATTTTGTTTGCTGTTAGAAGTCACCGAAGGATTTGAAGAAGGATCAGAGTTCCTTGTATGGAGGCCGACTCGTGGAATTCTCACTTTTCAGTAACATCTTCGCGACGCTACCGATCTCGGTCGGGTACGTTTCCAACTATTTCTCTTCTTTTTGAAATGCTTGTTTGGTTCTGTAAATTTCCCGGAAAATGGGCGTTATGTATTGGTGAACTTGGTGCAGGCCTGTACCAAGGAGATCATGAAGAAATTGAAGATGAAAATTCGAGGGCTGAGTTTTTGTGCCCGTTTTGCGCCGAGGATTTTGATATCGTAGGTCTTTATTGTCACGTCGACGAGGAGCACCCGGTGGAAGTCAAGAACGCGGTACGCCGATTTGCTAATTTTTTATTTTTAACACAGATTTGGCCGATCTGTAATCCTGTATCAGAAAATTGTTCTTATTAACCCGGAAATGTGCTGCTTTGGTTGAGATTAACTGATAAATGTGTGGAATTGTATTATTTTATTCTGCTTCCCTTGATAAGAATTGTGCAAATTTGTTCTCAACTCTGCTTTTATAAATTTGCGTCTTGCTGCCTTGATCTGTTTGGATTTCGATTCTCACCTCTTTTCCATCTCTGTTTATTGCTGTGAGGTCTTTTTGTGTTGGTGTCAAACTGCGTTTCTGGGTTCTGCTTCTTATCTGCCGCTTAATCTGCGTTTCTGGTCATGTTTTTAATCAACCTTGCTTAGTAAGTTTATGTCAACTGTGCTATTTTGCCTCTGTTAAGGATGAGGTGGTATGCGGTGAGGGAGAGGAAAAATAGGCGACCAACTTAAGTAATTAATGGCTTTATGGTGTTTGATTTCGTGCATCCTGAAAGATATCACAACTGCATTCTGAAACCAATTTTTATAATTGTATCTGATAGAGCAATTTGTTAATGGCGGGCAACTTTATAATCGGCCAATTGGGTATTAATTCATCTTCTGTTCGCAATGTCCTTTTCCCTTTTCATTTTGTTATCTTTGGATTTCTTGTTTACTTTTGCTGTATGGGCACCGTGAAGTATCATCAAATTTATAAAGTTTGGTCTCACAATTGTATTATTGTAATTTCAGGTATGTCCTCTTTGCACAAAGAGGGTGGGGATGGATATTGTCGGCCATATCATCTCACAACATGGGAGTCTTTTCAAGATATCCTTACTCTTCCTTTGTGTTAATTTAAATTGATATTTTGATGCTGGACATCGTGTCATCTTAACCAACTCAACTTTCATAGGATTTCCCACTTTTTCTTTTTCTTTTTCATATATAATTTGAAGGTTTGAGAAGCTATTGGTGTTTCTAGATGGCGATGGAGCTCGTAGGACTAGTGTCTCCAGTAAATTCCTGAATTGAAGGCCAATCCTGTCTGTGTCTGTTGTCCTTTGTGTTTTTTGTTCACTCGTAGTTTAGAACTCCACATCCTTGACTAAAAATACTCGCAGAGACAGAGGAGATTGCGAAAAATTGGATCCAATTTGACCTTTTCGAAGCTGAGAAAAGAGCTTAGGGAAGGAAACTTAAGATCCCTTCTTGGTGGTTCTTTACATACTGCCCCCACGAGTACTGAACCGGATCCATTGTTGTTTTCATTTACTTCTAATCTGCCTACGGTGAATAAACCTGTGAGAGTGCAGTCTTGTTCATCAGTCGAAGTAATTTCATCACAGGGAAGCTCCAAGACTGAGTCTTCAGAGAGGAGGTACGCCTTCCCACCAATAATAATAATAATAATAATAATTCTGCATGTGATATGATTAGAGGAGCCTTAATGTTTATTTATTCTCTAGATACTTGAAATAGCTTCCTGTCTTGAAATTGGAAATTTAAGTTGTATTTCTTATCAGGAGAAGTTGATCAATGTTGGATTAAATAGAAATATACAACAGTATTTCTATGTTTTACCTGGCCTTTTCAACATGTTCATTCCATTTCCTGACTATGCCATCCACCCATTTGTATTATATCATATAACATGCCCATTCTTCTTCCTTTTTGCCTTTACAAAATCTGAAACCTGAACCTTATCTTGGCAGCAACGTCCCAAGGTTGCCGGCTTCAAATAAAGATGAGAAGGAGAAGGCTCAGAAATGTGAGTTTGTACAAGGGCTTTTGATGTCTACCATTCTTGATGAGTTATGATTGGACACGGGTTCGGCAGAGGGAAAGATATGCCAGATATATTATGGAACCACGAGCGTAGGTTATCGATCGGGATGGATCGGTATGACTTGGATATTGCAGCAGGTGGGAATAGTTATTAGGTAATGTAAGCTATGCAATGTTCTATCCAGAGGTATATATGTGCATAAATGGAAAGATGGAAGTTCTGATACTTTTCCTATGTTATTAACACTTAGTAATATGATATGATAATGCAACTCTTAATCATAGATGGTCGGTCTCCAAACTCATCCTCTACAATTTAAGAGCTTCCTTGGAAAAATGTTCCAAGCTGTTTAAGTTGTTGCCTAGACTGCTAATAAATGTGTTGGTAGACTTCCCTGTTAAAGCATTGCGGTCCTTTTGGTTCGTTAACATTTCGATCTTCAATAATTCAATGAATTGACTATTTTCTGTGGAAATAGAATTCTGTTTCAAGAGAATTAATCAAAAGTCAGTAGATTTGTTTGGTTGAAATAAGTAAAGATTATTTGGTTCATGCATGTATTAAGTTTGTGTAACTTGAGATTCAGAAGTCAAATTCATGTTTTGGGAATTACTTTTGCCATACTATGAGGGTTCATTCAGTAACCTTCGTTTTCAAATTTCTTAAGAAATCTAAACATTTTGCAACTATGTTTTTTGTTTCTCTTTTTTTAGGAACATTCTCAAACAAATTTCTTCTTTCTTCGGCTCATTTTCAATTTGTTCCACAACATAAATAAGAAAATTATTTTATCACTCTTGAATGCATGAATGTTGGGGAAACAAGAAACAGGAATGAGTCCTGAGTTTTTCAATTCTGTGAATTTTGTATAATTCATATATAAGTTTTTCAATTCTGTGAATTTTGTATAATTCATATATAAGCATTCTGTGAAATTTTTATAATTCAATTTCAGACTTGTACAATTAAAGTCTAAATGATATTGAAAATTTTGACCTAAAGTTAGTCTTATAAATTCTCATCGATGTCACATAAAGATGAAATTACGAATTTACCCTCACATTTCTAAACAAGCGTAAGAAAGTAAAAAAATCCACTAGAGTATTCCTTACTTAGGGAGGTCCAAAAGTCAAATTCGACCTCCAATTATTTTATTGAAAATTTGAAACCCATATTAACTCTTACATTTGAAATTACAGTAATAATAAGCATGCAAATTCACCAATAATTCCACCATCATTGGAAAATCACCAGGAAAAGCCACACAACACACCCTTCAAACAAAAACAAATTACATATATTTTATTTTATTGCATATTGAAATGCTATAAGTTAGTTTTGGTTGGGCTCAGTTGTATTCCTGAGGGTGAGCCAAGAGGTAGTTCTCGGCGGCCTTAAGAAGGGCCAATCCCTTCTCCTCGCCGGTCTTCACTTTCTCCTCGTTGATTTGGTAATCTCCTTTGGTGTGATACCTACTGCTGCTCTTCAACACGGATCCTCCCTCCGCCGTCGCCGTTAACGTTAACTCTCTTGTTATCTCATCTATGAATTCCGATAACGGCTCCCCTTCGATCACGCTGTATTTGTACGTCAAACTTTCTTCGTCCACCGTCTCGATCCTGTGCTTCATGTATTTCACATGGCTACCTGTGAAAATATTAATTAATTTTGGTTTTGTCTGAAAATATGGTTAATTTGAAGAAAAAAACAAACAAAGAAATATAGGGAAGTTCGTAAAATATTTTGAAATTATAGAAGTTGTATGAATTATATTGCTACGGGCACTTGGTTTGCTTAGAATGTAACATATTACAAAATGTTGAGATTTCATGCTGCCTTTTTCTTCGTTTCAAGGAAAATGAGTGGTGGAATAGCAAGAAAATTCAGTTATGCTTGGTAAACATTGGTGAGGGTGAAAATCGAGGTAACGTGTAAGGCTCAAATGACGACAGCTGGCTGTGGGACCAAAATCTGTGGTAGGCGTACGATTCAGGGAGGATGCAATGTTGGCAACTGCAACACAGTACGCAAGGCATGTCACAAATTACTAAGGTATTCTCTGCTCACTCTTTCTCCCATTATTAACTTGATTGGAGATTATTAGTCGGGCACCGTACCGATGTCAAGAATCGTTGTAGATTCATTGTTTGACAACTCCCCGTTATTAAGGATACGTAGACTTTTTCAAATTTCAGCATCAACAAATATAGAAATATTTATTCTTAATTGTAAACTAATTTTTCTTTAAGATGTCACTTTTTAGTACAATATTAAAGAAGTAAAGTGAGAATTCAAATCTTGAACGTTTAAGAGATGATACGGATGCTGTATTTTGGCTGATTAAGTGATATATTGATCAAAAGTGTCATATTTTTAAAAATATTATTAAAATATGTAATAGGTAAATCATGGTACAATCAAGTTTTGAGATAATAAAAAAAAACTAAATGATTTGTGTAAATGCTAATTTGACATTACCGTGACCGAAAATGATTTTTTTGACGGTTCCAGGCCCTCCATCTCCTTCAAGAACTTGGACTTCCACTTGGCTGGGTATAATCTTGGGGTACAGCTGGTTGGCATCAAGGATAAAGGCCTTGAAGAACTTAGCTGGAGGGATACTGGTGGTTACTTCCTTTTCGTAAGTGTAAACGCCCATTGCTATGCGTCACAGCGCTGTAATTTTAGCAAAAGGAATGATGAATTATAATCTGGATAATTATTGACTAACAAGAAGGTTTTGATTTGAGCTTGGAGATGAATTGCCTCAGATTGTTCTATTTATAGTTTTAGATATGAGCTTACCTATTGCCTCTGAGATTTCTATATATCCTTTTTTTAGGATTTTTTGAAGTGGAGGTGTAGCGAGGGAAAGATTTTATATTAGTGAAAGCAGCGTACATTTGGATCCAATTGATCAAGAAATTAACATTTAGATAAATAATATTATATTAAAATATTATTTTAGTATGCGTAGCTTCAATTTTGGATTTTTTTTTTCCTAGCCTTTCAAAACATTCATTCTTTCTAATCTCTATACTTTTAATCTTTTATTTATTTTAGTTATGAGAAAAAATTTTAGTCGGTGTACTCGAAGTTAGTTTTTGTTTTAAAAAGTTACCATCTTAGTCTCGTGTTTGGGAAAGATTTTGACACGGTTAAAATCACTTATTTTCCATTAAATGGTAAATTAAAAAATTGATTTTATTAAAGTTAAACATATCCTCCCTTTTCATTTTTTATCTTATTTATTTTGATCAAAATTTCAACATGATATTTCCCTCAATAAAATGACCACTTTTTAAAAAATTCAATGATCAAAATAGATGTTTTGAAAATGTATATACTAAATTAAATAAAATTTAAAAGTATATAAATCGAAATAAGCCAAAGTCAAAATTAAAATTACACTGACCAAAATATTATTTGAACCATAAAATAATCATAGATAAAAGTCATAATTGATTTAATTTAAATTAATTTCACTTTATATATTATCGAGGTGGCCAAATAAACACTCTACTGGATTTTATATTATATACGCAAGCAATTATATAATATTAATTCTGTCGACAAAACAGAAAAATGATCATATCTCTTTTTCATGATCTTCTTACATTTGACTTAGAGTAATTTAATTTCAGGATTGTTTTTAAAGATTATGATTATTTTTTTATAAAATAACTTAAGCGTTTGATTAAAATGATTGATTGACTGAATCATATGTATATTTTGTTTAGTTTACAATAATAATTGAGATAAATATTCCATTTAATTATAAAAACTCTTTGTTTTATTAATAAAGTTAGAATATGGGAATTGCCTGTTGAAGAGGGTATTCGCCTAGTCTAACATCTAGAAATTTGAATGATTGACTTGACTGAAATTTGAGTGATAAATAAGTGAAAATGTAATATTGAATAAATAGAATGAATTAACGATATAAAAAGACTCATTAATTTTTAAAAATATTATGAAAAATTAACAAAAACATGAACATAAATGTTAAGACATATTAGAAGTTTAAACAAAAACATGAACACATATGTTAAAGATATATTAGAAGTTTGGATAGAAATGAATGAATTTTGTGGGTTGATTAATTTTTATGAGTTTTCACAAATATTTGTTAACATGAATATAATATTAATATATGTCGTGTTACTTAATTTTCAAAGTCAAACAAAATTTATAATCGGTCTAGAAAAACAGTTATATTTTTCTAATTGAGCTGAAAATCAAAGTAGAATATATTTTTTTTTCTTTTTATTAAAAAAAATCACCATGCTTATGAATTATGATCCAGGAAAGTCCGTTGAAAAATAAACAATAATTTAGATGTATCTTAAAATATTGCGTTGTTGTCTCGTTAGATATTCAAATCCCCCCACGTTTGTACATGGTTAAATTTAAAAAATTTAAGTAAGTTTGATAATATTTTCATTTTTTATTTTTGTTTATTCCTTTTTAATGAAGAAAAATAGAATTGTATGACCTCAACATTCATGAATTCAATGATGATCAAACAATATTTAGATTTATGTTTTGTAACGAATTGGGAACGGAAACTAAAAATAACAAACTTATTTTGATTGTTTCTAAAATTTCTATATAATTTTGAGAATGTTTCGAAAAAAATGAGAAATCGAGAATATAATTAATTATTAAAGTTTTTTTTAACAAAATTTGGAAACGAAAAACAAAAAACATAGACGTTAGTCGTTACCAAACGAGTTCTTATTTTCTAAATTGTTATTTATATTGAAATTAAGCTTATTTAAAATGAGAAAATGATTTAACTTTTCTTTTTTAGTAGAATGAATTGAAGCTGCGCTAAAAAAAAATTATCGAAGCAGTAACAATATATATTTGAAATTGAACTAATTTATAATAGAGAGGTGAGATCTCATTTGCATTGTAACTATTAGAGAATGAAAGTAATTTAACTTGCACACTTTATTAAAAGAACAAGGGCCATATATATAGGCCAACGGAGAAATCTGTTACAACAACTAACCCCCAGACTTTAACAGTGTAAAATTACAGAGATAAATAATCTCTAATACTCTCCCTCGGGATGGAAGTATGGGATTGAGAACCACCCATTTTGGACAACAAGAAAGAGAAAGGCTGAGAAGACAGAACCTTTGTAAAAATGTCAGCTTAATTAGTCCGAACAGTCAAAAGTTTCACCCTCCCATCAAGAATTTTGTCACGAACAAAGTCACAATCCAACTCGATGTGCTTCGTATGCTCATGAAACGACGGATTAGAGGCAATATGTATGGCGGCGTGATTATCACAAAAGAGAAGAGCCGGGGACTGAGAAGTAATATGTAAATTTTTAGAGAGATGGAAAAGCCAAACAATTTCACTCATAGTTGTGGCAAGAGCCTGATATTCGACCTCTGCATATGAGTGTGAAATAGTGCTTTGTTTCTTGGCTTTCCAAAAACAAGAGAATCACCCAAGAAGATGTAATAGCCACTGGTAGACTTTCGGGAATCCAAACAGGATACCCAATCCGCATAAGTAAAAGCACGAATTTGAAAGGAGGTAGATGGTGGTAGTAAGATACCTGTATTTAGAAGAATATATCTCTTCAAATTTTCTTAAAATATATTCGTACAAATTAGTCGAATCCTGATTTCTGAAAAATAAATTAGAAAAAGGAAAAAATTGACCCCATGAAAACGGTGCGTCTAAGGAGTTTTCATTCATGTTAAATTGAGGCATTTTCTTGCTTAATTTAGGGGATTTTTTTAATATTGTCTTTTTTAAAACTTGTTTTAAAAATATTACTCATATTAAACTTATTCTAAAAGTTTTATCCAATGAAAAATAAAAAAAATATATTAATCTTCCCGAATCATCAAAAAATTCATTATTCAATTATCAATCTAAATATAATTCAACTAATTAAAGTATAAATTTCGACCATCTCACGTCACATATTATAGTATTATTGTAGTATTGAAGAGAAGAAAAAAAAAGTTCATTATTCAATCACTTCAACGAAGCCAATACAACTTGTTACCTTTGAAAATACAATCACAAGCATACAAAACCCCACAAAGACGATCAAGCCTTGTTAGAACTTGGAAAGAACACTCCCAAAAAGGCCACACCACATGACATAAAAATATTAATATATATTATTTTATAGCATTATTGAAATAATAGCATTTTTTTTTTTGGTTAATTGTATTCGGTGGGGTTGGCCAAGAGGTAGTTCTCGGCGGCCTTGAGAAGGGCCAATCCCTTTTCCTCGCCGGCCTTAACTTTCTCCTCGTTGATTTGGTAATCTCCTTTGGTGTGATAAGTGGCGACGCTCTTCAACACGGATCCGCCGTCGGGCCCTGCCGTCACCGTTATCTCCTTCGAAATTTGCTCAATGTTTTCCGAAAACATCTCCCCTTCCAGCACCGTGTATTTGTACGTTAACGTCGCTTCATCCACCACGTCGATTCTGTGCTTTATGGATATCACATTCCCGCCTGAAAAAAAACATATATTCATTTACAACTTTAAATTATATCTGCAATTTTCGAATTTTCATATTTATTATATTTTAGTTTTCAAGTTCTTGGGTTAAAAGAAAATTTACTTTAATCATTTTTGTTATTTCTTTGTAAATCATTTAACATAATCCAAACTCCCAAACTCACTTGTGGGTGCATCACTTCGTAATTTATGTCATATTAAATCAATAATGAATTCAAAAGCAAGCATTAGTAAATTTAATTATTTATAAGTAATAATATATAGTATTTCAATTTTGAAAATTATAGGGAACACCAATAGAAAGAATTTTAAGGTGTTTTTTTTTTCAAACCTAAGACAAACTAAGAAGGGGCAATTCACCCTGCAATGAACACATTTATTTGTAGGAGATATCTATCTTGGTAATCTTGGTAATTTTTATGTAATATATTTAATATATTTTAGAAGTCAAATTAAAAAAAGAAACTAGATTTTAAAATTTTGTTAAAGGTAGAAAATTAATGTGACAATGACTAAATTAGGTTTGAGGACTATACCGAATGTTTAAAAATTCAAAGATGAAAATGAAATAGGAACAAATTAATTAGGATTAAAATAATCCTATTTGATCAATATTTTAATAACCTCGAATGAGTATATAACGACACAAATTTTTGAAGACTATATGATAGAACTAATTTTACCAATATTCCATATAATATATTTACATCTCGAAGAGTTTCAAATTATCATGAAGAACTTAAAGAAAATTAACTTCAGCAAAGTTAAACAAAAATTTTAAATATAGTGATTATTTATTTATTTATTTATCTTGTTTTGGGCGGGGATGCTAATTTAACATTACCGTGACTGAAGGAGATCTTTTTGATAGTTCCAGGCCCTCCATCTCCTTCGAGAACTTCGGTTTGCGGGTGACTTGGCACGATCTTGGGGTAAAGTTGGTCGGCATCAAGAATAAATGCCTTAAAGAACTTTACTGGAGGGATGCTGGTGGCTACTTCGTTTTCGTAAGTGAAAATACCCATTGCTATATCACAGCCCTGTGAGTTTAGCAAAAGAAAATTTAGACAATTATTGACTAAGGGTCAGGGAAATGCTCAATTTATAGTTGGAAGTTTGGAACTGGGAGATGAAGTGAAGCTTGCGAATAAACTTGAAGATTTTAATTTATTTTAAAAATTCAAAGTTTGATCAAGTTTTTATTTATTTATTTATTTATTTTTTAGTTAAGATGCTGTGAAGGAATGATTTTAAATTAGTAAGGATAGCGTGGATGAGGCTCCAATTGATTTTCATTGTTTATATCATCTATACATTTATTTTTAATTTTTAATAAAATTGAGAAAATTAAAATATGACATTATATATTTCAATAATTGCATTTGTTTTACCATCGACATCGACATCGACGTTATATGTAAGTTGAGATGAAAAACACTCCCATTTATAGAGTAGAAACAAAATATTTCGAATTCACAACATATTTTTAATATAACCTACTAAGTACTAACAATAATTAACTAAAATGACTGTTACCAACAAATTAACAACATATTTACTTGTTTCAAAAAAAAAATTAACAACATATTTACTTCAGCTTAACTATCTGGGTCTATCAACTCAATTGGGCTGCATTAGCACATTTGATTAAGATGATTGATTGACTGGATCATATGTATATTTTATTTAGTTTACAATAATTGAGATAAATATTTCATTTCAAATAATTATAAAAATCCTTTGTTTAATTGAAAAATTAGAATATGGAATTGACCATTGAAGAAGGTGTCCGGCCAGTCTAGCATCTAGAATTTGGAGTGGTTGACTTGACTGAAATTTGAGGGATAAATAAATGAAAATAATAAATATCAAATAAATCGAGAGAATTAACGATATCAAAAGATTAGTTAATATTTTGAATTCTTTTTAAAAATTTTAATGTAGCCTGAAAATTACGATAAAATCTTTTTAATTTTTTTAAAATCCAATGATCATGATCTAAGAAAGCGGCGTTGAAAACCAAATAGTAATTAAAAAATGGCACCTTAGTTTCTAAATTGTTGTCTATAATTGCAATTAAGTCCGTTATTTATTATTATTATTTTATTTTTTATCGAGCTTAGTTTAGTGATAATTCACATTATATTTTAGAAAATTTTTAATTTTTATTTAAATTTTTTAAAAATATATTCATACAATATCTGATTTTAATTAATCACTTAAAAAATTCAATGGAAAAGTAGTTTTCTTACTGTTTATTAATATTTTTTTTATTTCAGCAACATGTGAGGAAGAAGATTAGAACTTTCGGATTTTTAGTTAAAAAAAAATGTCTAGTTGAACAAGATTTCAAGTTGGCCTTTCGATTTATTAATATTATTAAAGACTTTATGTCGTTATTTTTAGTACAACATGTAACGTGTGGAAAGTGAGAATTTGAACCCCAGCGATCTTTTGATAGGAAGTAGTTACCTTTATTAATTGCTATACTCATGTTTATAAAGGTTTAATTTTATCATCTATTAATTTGATATGATTGTGATGGATAACCAACATCAAAAAAGAAAAAAAAAATTATTGATAAAAAAATGGACTCCACAAAGAAAAATTATTCAAAGTATAGGCCTTGTATGGTTGTCTCTCTAAACATGGTTAAACCATAATTTTTTGTTATTCTCAATCTTACATCCAATCCAATGGTATAAAACAAACATCCACATTTTTTCAATCTCCCCGAATAATTTCTCTTTTTCTCTCGCTTTTTCTGGCTCAGTTCAAGATTTGAATTTACAATTGTTGTTTTCTCTTTAATTTTGTAATAGCATAAAATATGCTATTGTTGGATGAATTTAGGTCTGATCCAACTTTCTAGTTCTGTCTCGATCTCACCCCGTGAGATTCATTTTTTTAACCACATACATAAATTTTGAGAAAAAAAAAGAGATAATTAAATCAAAGATAATTCAAAGAGTTACAAGTAATAGTTACACACACTTTCACTCCACAAAAAATATAAATATTTTCCACGAAGAACAAAATGCCAATTCATTATTCGAAATTATTTTATCGAAACCAATACAACCAATACCTCAAAATACAACCACAAGCATATAAATAAAAACCCCCCGCAAGGGACAAAATCAGCCCTTATTCGAAGAACACTCAAAACAAAAGCCACACAACACCCTTAAAACCAAAATACACATCAAACGCATAATAGATATAACATTTTCCATAATATAATATATATATATTATATTTTTTATAGCATATAAATATATATTTTTTTGTTGTTGTTTAATTAGTTGTATTCGGCGGGGTTGGCCAAGAGGTAGTTCTCGGCGGCCTTGAGAAGGGCCAATCCTTTTTGCTCGCCGGCCTTGAGTCGCTCCTCGTCCATCTGGTGATCTCCTTTGGTGTGGTAAATGCTGACGCTCTTCACAACGGATCCGCCGTCCGCTCCTGCCGTCACCGTTAACTCCTTCGAAATTTGGTCAACGTAGTCCGATAACAGCTCCCCTTCCAGCACCGTGTATTTGAACGTCAACGACGCTTCGTCCACCACGTCGATTCTGTGCTTTATGCTTTTCACTTGCCCGCCTGAATCAATCTCAAACATATATTTTTATTTTTATTTTAAATATCTCTCAATTTTATTTTAATTATTTTTGTTATTTCTTTATAAATTATTTAATATAACCCTAACATAAGTAGGGGCGTAACTACGAAATTTTTACAGAGAGACAGATCAATTTTACATTGTAGCTGGTTACATTTTTTTTTTTTTTTGGACAAAAGCTGGTTACATATTTATATATGATATTTCAATTTTAAAAATTTAGAAGGAGAAGAAAAAAAAAGAGAGTTATAAAGTATTTTTTAAAAAGTCCAAGACGAATTAGAGGAGTGGGTAACTTTTTCTCCCACATTTATTTATAATAGGATTTCTATCCTATATGGACAAGGTTTTGAATTATTTTTTTTTCTTTTAGTGTAAAGATTAGACGCAAATATTTTTTAATTCTCTTGTTAAATGTAAAATATTAATATGACAATGACGACTAAAATAGATTTCTAACTAAAATGGGAAATTAAAGCAAAATTTTTAAAAATTAAAGGAGGAAAATGAAATTTGTATGAATAACGAGAGCCAAATAATTCTATTTGATCAATATCTTAATAAGCTCCAACGAAAATGATAAACCAATTTTACTAATATGCCATATAATAATTTGAAACAACATTTTAAAATACAGTACTTGTTTATTTGTTTATTATTATTATTATTATTATTATTTTGGAAGTCAACAAAGCTAGGTTTATAGTATGAACAGAGCTTGATGGAAAAAAAAAAAACAAGAAATTATAAAAAAAATCAAGGAAATGATATTTATCAAAGAACCTATATTATTGAGAATGATGCTAATTTGACATTACCGTGACTGAAGGAGATCTTTTTGACAGATCCAGGCCCTCCATCTCCTTCGATAACTTCGGTCTGCGGCTGATTTGGCACAATCTTGGAGTAAAGTCGGTCGGCGTCAAGAATAAATGCCTTGAAGAACTTGGCTGGAGGGACGCTGGTGGCTACTTCGTTTTCGTAAGTGAAAACACCCATTGCCTATATGACAGCCTTGTGAGTTTAGCAAAAGAAAAATTTAGACAACTATTGACTAAACAGAAAGGCCTTGATGTGATGAAGGCTCGAGGAAATGCTCTATTTATAGTTGGGAGATCATGAAGCTTACGAATAAATAGGAAGATTTTAATATATTTTAAACATTCAAAGTTTGATCAAGTTTTTTAAAGTCAAGATGATATGGAGGAATGCTTTTAATTATTTTTCATTCTTTATATCACCCATACATTTATTTTCAACCAAGTTAGTGTATTAAGTATTAAATAAATCTTTGATTGATTTGACAAGAAGTGGTAGAGAAATGGTAAAAAGAAAAAATTGGGCAATTAGACAAAACAAGATAGCAAGTGCAACGTACATATATATATATTCTATTCTATGATAATTTAATTTATTCAAACGTGAAATTATGCTATAGTTATGTCATAGTTATATAATAATAGACCTGTCACATCATTTCAAACTTATAATTATAAATTTAAAAGTTTATCGAATTATCGAGATAAAATAGATGAAAACATAAAAGTATATGGACTCTTGTAATTTATACTTATACTAGATATGTATTTTTGTTAATATAGCTTATGATTAATTAGATTGATATTTCACTAAAAATTATAAAAAGATTAGAATAAGCTAGTGACAAAGAAGTTGGCCAGTCTAAAGTCTAGAAATTTGAGTTGTTGACTGCAATTTTTTGTGATAAATAAATGAAAGTATTCAATAATTTAATCCAACATGCATGACACGAGAAAATATAAATACCTATGGTCTATATAATATTTTCTGAAAAAATTAATTTTATCAATTTACAAGATTTGAATATTGTCATTTTCTGATATAACAGACAATAACCATTAAGAAAAATAAATTTTGGAATTGAAAAAAAAAATTGGTTCTATTCATTAAATTTTGTTTTTAAAACTACTTGCGGACCACTTTTTTATTTAACTTTTTTAGTTTAATTAGTAAACTGTTGAAAATATATATTTTTCATTTCCATTTAATTTATATATATTAACTTAAGAATAATATATGTTTAGATTAATTTGTTCTAAAAGAAAGGTTGACTAAACTTCGAAAAATAATGTTCTGTGCCGATGTATGGTTTTTTCCCTCTAGAAATTCATCTCATAAATAAATTTAATAGATATATATTACATCATATCATATGACTCTTTCTTCTTGATCTATTAATTATGTATTTATTTAATGCTTATTGGTTTGAATACAAGAATACGTCCTTCGCAGGCTACCAATATTTATTAACTTCTAGAAGCATCAAGGAGGAATAAAAACATTTCTTTATGGGAAAAAAAGTGATTACAAAAATAAAATTATTTGAGCTGTGACAAATTCTCAAAATAATATTTAATAGACATAATGATTTCTCTTACAAAATATTAAAAATTTATTGTTTCGAACAATAATATTAATTATTAAGGAGCAGAACGTAGTAATATTTAGACTTACAAACATTCTCACTTTAATTCGTTTACTTATTATTTTGATATTAAGAGTGCGTAAGATTGTTTAAAAAAAAACAGAGAGAGAATGCCTTAAGATGATAATAATGTAGCAATTATTGACAACTAAATCTACATAATAAATTTCGAAAAAATTACAAACATAAACACACCTCAGCAGTAATTAACATATAGTTTATTTCTTAATAGTTAAAATATTAGTTTGGTCCTCCGTATTTTTAGTTTTATATAACTATTTTTGGTCTTTTTACTCTCAAAATATTCGTTTTTGTTATGTATTTTTTAACTTTGGTTCATTTTAGATTTTAATCCTTGTACTTTTAAATAGTATTTATTTTGGTCCACCAGTAGACATTTTGGTTCTTGTGACATTTAAATAATGCAACGGAATCTTTTTGTGACGTTTTTCACTACGTCACTTATACTCCAATTGTAGAATTCGTGACGGTTTAAAAACACCGTGAAAAATGGAGATTTTCATGACAGTTTTTAACCATCATGAAAACTTGATTTCGTGAGTACGTTTACAAAACGTCGCGACAAAAAAGATAACGTGACGGATTTAGATTTTGTGACGGTTACAAAACGTCACGAAAACAAATTTTATAGGTAAAAAACGTCACGGAAGATATATTCGTGACGTTTTTTAAACGTCACAAAAAAATTCGTGCCATCACATGTACAAGCTTAGGCACAATTTACCTATCAGAATTGACACCGACTGAACCAATCGCCCAACTTGTTGGAAAACCGACAATGTTATTTATTTATCTTTTAATTCCGTTTTTTAATTTATTTCCATATTTTTCATTATTTCTATTCAATTTCTCTTCTATATACTGTTTTCCATTATTGTTTACATTCAAGTTCAAATTCTTGTTCATGGTGAAGGGTGAGGGTCGGGTTTCAAACCTTATGTTTAAAAACATAAAAGTCACACTTAAAAAAGATAATATGCATATTATTGTCGATCGGAATTTGGGATGCATGACAACTGACTGACCGACTGTCAGTCCTGATTTTTAAGAACCAACCGACCAAGTGTTGGGAAAATTTAATTACCAATAATATTTTCAGTGAAACTAAGTCGCACACAATAATAAGAAAATAGAGAAAAGCACAAAAACGAGGCAAGCAATGTATACTGGTTCACCCCAACTATGGACTACGTCCAGTCATCCACGACAACGGGTTCTACTATGATATTGAGATAAAAACAATGGATCTCCAAAAACGCTCTATAAAGCTCTCTCTAAATGCCACAACAATGACCACCTAACTTCTAAGCACACTATGGTCATAACTACTTAGGAATATATAATGAAAAACCTCACTAACCTCATGGTCATAACTATTTAGGAATATATAATGAAAAACCTCACTAACCTCATGGTCATAACTATTTAGGAATATATAATGAAAAACCTCACTAACAAAACGGATTCTTGTCTTTATTTGACTCCAAGAATGGATTGGATCGAAACGACTTTCCTGTCGAACCCCTTTGTGTCTGTATAAATTTCTGACCGCGCGGAATCTCMATAGCCAATTTTCCATTTTTGATTATGAAATCATAGGGTGCCTTTGGTACGACTCTTATTTCACACGATCCAGGAACTTCCATAACGTTGGCGTGATTCAGTTTGAGCAACGGATCCTGACGTGATACATCTTCGTAATGAAAATCGAGTGAAAACATCGACAACAGACTACAAACCAAGATCCTGATTTTGTCCTTCTTCTCTGCCAACCAACCGCCACTGCCCTTCTTTATTTGTCAATTTCGGTCGTCCACCCAATTTGTGCAACATTCCATGGCTAAAAACTAAAAAGAAAGCTTGGTAAACTTAATGGAGAGGTTTTATGTTTGGGCTTTTGTTTAAGTTTCTTGACCCAATAAGCTTCCCTTTTTATTCATTCCAATTTTTCATTGTTTGGCTCCAATCCCAACACTAAGGAACCGACCAACCGACATCGATTCAATTGAAAGTCTCTTTGCTCACTCTTAATCACAGGTTCATCACAATTTTTCAGTATTTCAGGCTTCAAAGTTAATTTATTAGGATAATCATATTAGGGGGGTAAGCAAGTTGGTTTGGATCTCTTTCACCCTCAAACCAAATTCATCGAAACTGACAAATATCAAAACCGAACCAACCAACAAAAAATGATGCTTCAAACCGAATTAAGGACTCAGTTTCATTGGTTTTTTTTTTCGGTTTTTCATTGCCAGATATTAGGTTTTTCAGTTGTTTGTTAACACATTTTTTTTTTTTTTTAAATTTTGAAGTTACAGTGGTAAGAATATAGTTCAAGATTTCATGGAAAATCCTCGGACTCTATAGTGTATGTGAGATTGCAAAAGTAGAACTGCAGTCCTTGATAGACGAAGGCACAATCCAAATCCCAGGCAGGCAAATAAGAACCAAATATAAATAAAATCTCCATAAAACGTGCACATCCCAGAGGTATTGTTGTCTGTTTAATTGCTGTCTGTGGAATCGGGTTCAACTTCTGAAGTAGAAATGTACCATAAAAAAGTAGAGCCTGTTTTTTCAAAAATGATTATATGTTTTAAAGCTGTCAAACGGTTTGTCTTTTGCTTTGAACTTCTTCTATGCATGCATTATATATATAAGTTATAGATTTTTTGTCCAATTCTTTGAAAATTGTGCCCTTTACAATAATCCATTATAGAGATTAGGTTAGGTAACATACCCAGCATATCAAATCATGAGATCGTCATAATTGGTGGCTTTCAATGCATCTTTAAGATTTGAAATTTGGATGTCCCTTAGTAACCATGAGATATTGAAATGAAAATTAACTATTTCTTTTTTTAATTGAATGCAACTAACTTTATCAATTTTATCATTCGCTCCCACTTTATGTATATATTTAAAGTACAACACGTAGAGATGGGGATCGAACTCACACTACAACAGATTCATACTTTTTTGACACAAGTTTTTCTAACGCTTTTCATTTCGTCGGGATTATAAACCTTACTCAACGAAAATAACGATGTTGGAAAAACAACCTATCTAGACGAAAACGAATTTTGTCGAGTGCAAATATTTCCAACGAAACATTAGTTTTGTCAGGTAAATAACCAAGCTCGACGAAAAAAAATTTCGCGGAGTCTAAATATTCCCAACAAAACTATTTTTAATGACCCTAGCCCAAAAAGTTCCCAACAAAAGAATCACAACTTATTGGTTTGAGATAATTCGCTCAGTTATGCTTAGTGCTCCCACCTTATTTAATGGTGAGTTATTCTTATTTTTTGAGCTTAATTAAGTTGGATTATTAAGTGTTTTTTTTTACCGAGATGATGTGTTCTTTTAAACTTAGTTGATTGTTAATATTGTGATACAGGCAGCGGACCCCAATCTCGGTATCTCTTGAAACGTCAAGTGTATGAAAATAATTGTACTAAAAAAAAGTATAAAAAGAATTATGCAGGTAAATAGGGTGGTTAGACTCGAAAATAATTTATGAACAGCACGAATGGCCTGCCATCCACCAACCAATACTTAATGTTATTTTAATAAGCACTTACATAGGAATTTTTCTATTAAAAACTACTGCCGTATATTATTGCTTTAAATAATATTTTGGTTGACTGTCCTAACACATTTTTGTTTCAATATTTTAATTTTTAAATACTATATTTAAAAACCGACCATTCTTGTTTCTTCATTTTTATTTTTATTTCAATCAAAATTTTATCATGAAATTGACTTGTTATAATTTTTAAATGTAGCCATAATTTGTATTAAAGGGTTTCCATTGTATATAAAATTTGTGTTAAAAATTTTACAACGTTTTAAAAATACGATGACTAAAATAAATGGAAGTTAAAATTACAAAAACAAAAATGGATATGACCAAAATAATATTTAAACCGCTACATTATTTAGTGATGTCAAATAGTAAATGGTCAAAATTTTCCTATCATGAGATAATTTCCATCATAGGAAATATGATTCCTAGTATACAAAAATACTTGCTCCTTTTCTTCATACTACATTTTTTTCTTTATAAGTAATTTTTTAATATTGATGGATCTCAAATCATTTGATTTTTAGTAGAACGAGTATCAATACTTCAATAATACTAAAAGAATTTTTATATTACAACAATTAATTGAATAGGTGGTCCTATGCTTATATAGGCTTTGAACCCTACTAAAATTTAATAAACAATTTAATATAAGGTTTAGAGAGATAAAAACAAAATCAGAAGCATCTAAAAATTATTTTTAAAACTTAAATAAGACCTTTAAACATACAAAATACAGTGTTTCTTTATCAAATATGAGAAAAACTATTAGAATACGATAATTGTCTTCTTATTGCCAATAATAGAGCCCTTTTGAAAAAAAGAAAAAACTTTAAGTTATATACGTTCTAATAAAATAAATAAAATTATTTATGTATATTATTTAAATTTCATTAAAAAAATGCAATTCAATTTAAAATAAAAGAATTTTTGTTAGGCTCCTATCATTGTAGATTAGATTGCCTCATTTATCGGTGGGATGAAAAATGGTTGACAAGCAGGAATTTGAGACGACAAAAAACGCAAATTAACAATTAATGAGAAAAAAAAAAGTAAAATTCTTTCAACAATTTTTAAATATTTCCACTCAATTCGAATTCGTTTCGTTATATTAAAATTATAAAATCTAAAATTATCCATAACGCGTAGCAGATTTAGAACTGGCAATGTTTTCAAGTGGGCCCACGCGTGTTCTCCTTTGTGGATGGAATGTGGGCCCATGACTCAACACTATTTGGGCCCACGTCGACGACCACCGGTCCAATTATATACGCACATTGAGATTTGTCCTTATCTTCTGTCCACCTTCGATACTTCAATTAATTTGTTAAATATTATGATCTCTTTAATTTGTGAAACATTCCTTTTCCCTTGGTTATAAGAAATTAAAACTCGTAAATTTAGAGACCGACTTCCAAAATTCACGAGGGTCGCTTGTTCGGCTTACGTTATTTTACATCTTTTTTAGAATGTTGTTTATGTTTGTGCCACGCTTTCGATTGTATTCACGTTTGGCATAGGCTTGTTCTGAACGAGATTTTTTTAGATAATTCTGTATTATAATTCGGCGAAGAAACTTTAGGTCATCCTTGGGATAATGCACCTGGTGTCGTAGCTAATCAAGTAGCTTTTGAAGCATGTGTACAAGCTCATAACGAGGGACGTCATCTTGCTCTTGAGGGTAATGAAATTATTTGTGAGGCTGGTAAATGGAATCCTGAACTATAACCCTATATCTTCAAACAGACGCTCTCCATGCTCTCTTCTGCCGTGAGCTTTACTGTTGCATGCTCCACACGATTGCAGCTACAATGGCAATGAGTAAAACTCACATAGCTTAGATTATTCGCTATGACAATAATTTCGTGAATAATTAGCGCTAACTGAGAAATTTATTGGAGTATGCTTGAGAGTCGTTTTTTTAATTGAGTTGTCATTTTTGTCTAGCTATACTGTTTGTGTTTGTATCTTTATATTGTCTGTGTTCCGACTATTTTTTTAGTGTATGTTTCATTTGTTAATGTTGTATCTTAATTTGAGATTACGAGATCCATATTCATTTGTAACAAAAAAAATATAAAAGATAAAAAATCTCGTAAATTTTAGTATATTTATTATTTTCACTGAATAATGCATTTATTACTCTCCAATATGGCTGTATTTGTCAAATTACAAAATAGAAATAAAACTTCATTTGTTTTATTATATTTGTATAGTTTTCTATTAACTAAATACAATTTCGAGATATTATTTAATTTGTTTCTTTTAAACATCATAATATGTGAGATGAGGGTTCGTAGGCATAAATTTTTAGCCGATTATACATTAGGCTTGGATTAATAATAAAAGTATAAATTTAACTATTTCTTAAACTTGGCCATACTTGAATCAACCAAATAGATCACACAAAAAAAAAAAGAAATTTAGCAGTATTATTTCTAAAAACTGGAAAATCAAAAAACAAAAGTTCAATCTCCAATATTTAGCACGAAAATCTCATATTTAAACATTTAACGAAAAAATAGTAATCCAAATAGCTAATATTTACAGTATCCTTGGGTTTGACTTAATAGTCAAACTACTTATTTTTCCGCTTTTAATTTGTTTCGGCATTCGTTACCCAAACACCGAGCATACTTGACAATGACGAAACTACCCTTATTATCGACGCAGACGCCAAGTAAAGAAGATTATCTCTGTTTTTCCTCCAAACAAACGCAATATTCTCTCCAGATTTTAGGAATCATATCCGCCTTCCTGAATTTCTTCATTTTTTTTCCCTCCTTTATTTTTCCATTCATCGGAACCTAGTTCGATTCTCTGATCAGTTTTCCCCCAAACTCACATTCGATCGGATCAGTTTTGCGGTTGTTTGGAGTGATATATTTTCCAGAAATCATCGTACTGCGAGTTTGATGGTTTTTTCTTGAGGTTTCGATCTCCAAAATTCAATACCATGGCGGCGGGGGCAATGGCAACCTACGCGGGAGCCGCCTTGATTATTTACTATCTGCTGAGCCGGAGATTAGCATCGAAAGGCAACGACGATGATCGGAGTGGTAATATGTCCAAATCGATTAGATCGGTTAGGAGAAGGATCTCTCGGCGGCCGGCTCAAGCGCCGGCGACGTGGTTTGAGACGATTACTACTCTATCAGAGACTCTTAGGTTTACGTACGCCGAAACCTTGGGGAAATGGCCGATCGGAGATTTGGCATTCGGAATTAATTACTTGATGCGGAGGCAGGTGCGCTCCTTTTGCTTTATGATTTTTTGTTCGTTCGATTTCTCAGCCACTCACGATCTTTCACCGTTCGACATGCATTCGCCTGTGGCTGTTTTTTTGTTTTTTGTTTTTGTTTTTGTTTTCTTTCCTTCCGTTCCTGTTCGTATCGAGAGTGTAGTTTAGAGATTTTATTTCTTGAACGTGCGCATAGGACGTTGTCTTTGATTTACGAGTCTTGATATGTCGTAATTTGTTACTGTTTTAGAATTTTTGGTGCTTTTTTGCGAATGCTTGTTTTCCTTTTACAGAACTCGAAAGAGAATTTAGTCCTAAGGTCATTTATATTTTTTAATTTGGATCGGCGGTATTACTCTGCCATCCTTGTTCCACGTACATTCGCTTGTGGTCATTGTCTTTGGTTTTCCTCATTCCTATTCGTATCAAGAGTGTGAATCACAAAATTCCTGTTGTCGGTTTACAACATCCATTTCTTGAATGTGGATGAGGAAATTGTTTTTGATTTGAGATACTTGATATGTCGTAATTTATCGTTACTGTTTTAGATTTTTCTGTGCTTTTAGTTTGTGAATGCTTGTCATGTCCTTGTACCGGAACTCAAAAGTGAATTCAGTTTTGAGGTTATGTATTTTACATATTTCGGACTTAGCGATGTTACTCTGACTTGACTTACGATCTTTCAATGTTTGAGTGCATTCGCTTGTGGTTGTCGTTTTTGGTTTTCTATGCTCATGTGCGTGTCAAGAATTTGAACTACACAAAATTCCTGTGGTTGTTTAAGAGCCTCCGCCTCTCGAATGTGGATACAGGACGGTTTTTATATTTGAGAGTCATGATATGTCGTGATTAATTGTTACTGTTTTAGGTTTTTGTTGGATTTTCTGCAATTCGGATTTACTGACATTACTCTTCTTGCAGGGTAACTTACAAGTTGCTAACGTGTATGCGGGCAACGATAGTGTGCAACTTAAAGGCCCTGAAATTATCGCGGAGTTGAGTAGTTTTTTGCGGTTGCTCACCTTCTGCATGCTTTTCTCCAAGAAGCCGTTTCCAATCTTTTTAGAATCAGCCGGTTATTCTCTGGAGGACGTGCTTATTCAGAAACCAAAAGCAGGGGTATTTCACCTTTTAGAACTTGTTTAAATTTTTACCATGATTTAGATCCATTTCAATTGTGCTCTCCTTGGGATTTATGTTTCACGGAAAGCTTGATTGTCGTTCTTAGTTATCCTCCTCAATAGGCTTAATCACTGTCTATTATCTCTTCTTAGCAATTCTAAAACAATGAAGTGCCTCTTTACGTCGATTGGATAGCATTATCGATATTTTCGAAGAAAAATTGCATTATCAACGACATTGTAATAAAATCAGTCAGGAAAAAAAAAATGGCCCTAGTAGTTGAAGACTTGCTAATTCCACAATAATCTAAACATATGAATGTCCCCTAGATTTTATGCTTGCCTTTACTCGCAATATTTGAATATCTTCTTTTATCATCGTGTGAGTCTTTTTTTTCTCTCTTTTTTTAATCCTAACCTTTATTGTTTCCGGTGATTAGAATTCTTCATCTGGGTTGAGTTTTTGACCGTCATATTTGATTACTTCCTTTGTTAATTGCAGATTTTGAAACCTGCTTTTACAATTATTCGTGATAGTAATTCAAAATGCTTCCTTCTTCTGATTCGGGGCACTCATAGTATCAAAGATACATTAACAGCAGTAACTGGTGCAGTGGTTCCTTTTCATCATTCAGTTTTACATGATGGTGGGATAAGTAATTTAGTTTTAGGATACGCACACTTTGGGATGGTTGCTGCAGCCCGTTGGATCGCGAAGCTAAGCACTCCTTTCTTACTCAAAGCTCTCGATGATTTTCCAGACTACAAAATCAAGGTATGTTATGTTTTTTTAATTTATTTTTCTTAGTGATTGGAAGGCCTTGCTTTTGTTTGCTTTTTGCTTTTGTCTGAATATATTCATCGTTTCTTATAAAGAAAAAAGTATAACTTGAATTAATTATTATTTTTTTCTCACGCTGTCTTGTTTCCTTCTATTAACCTGACCCTCCTGTCTGATGAAAAACTTCTGTTTCGCCTACTATATACTTCACATCATAATCATGTTTTAATTAATAAATTGTTTTTTCTTAGATGTTTCCGAGATCTCTCCTTCTATTAACTGAACTGTATTGGCTGAAGAAAAACTTCTGTTTTGCCTACTATACTTCATCATAATCATGTCTTAATCAATAAATTAATCTATCTGTACATATGTAAGCTGAATTAATTTATTATTTTTCCTCACTGTTCTTGTTTCATTCTAGTAACCTGACTCTGCTGGCTGATGATAAACTTCTGTTTTACCTACTACCTACTTCATCATAATCAATAAATTAATTGTTCGAGATGCATGAGTCTCACAAGATAGGAAAGCTTTGTTTCCTTCTGTAATCACGTTTAGTTCGACAAATTGTTCGAGATGCATGCTGTTATTCTTTGTGGCTTTTATTAGCTGTTAGATCTTTTAGTTTTGTGAAGCTTTTAATTATATATTTGACGAAAATTGGCATGTGGAGTTGATGGATATTGTGAATGACAGAAGGGATATTCATTTCTTGAAAATTAGGCACGATATTCTGTTATCATGGGATTTATCATATTAATATTTTGAACTTTTAGATAAGTGATGTTGTTTCCTATGTTATTCACCGCTAAGTCGCTGTACTGATCTGCTTCAATATATATCCAAAATCTCCTACTTAATACAAAAATCACCCTCCTTATGGGCCCACCACGTGGGGAAAGAAATCTTGGAAGAAAAATGTTGAAGCCACGAACATAATCAAACGAACTTGAAATACACTTCAATTCCACTGCTTTAACTTTGGCTAGCATCAAGGCTTTCCCTAACACCCCACCCCCATCCACCCTAGTTGGTCTTCGCCCATCATGAAAGATAAATTCATCTCGCTTGATCATCTTGGGTTGACCGTCATTAAAATTTTTACAGATAGAAAAGTGAAAGATAGAAAATAGATTTTTTTTTTTCTAATTTTTTTTGGGATGACCTAGTTGTCAATAAAGGTCAATGTAAATAGTAAAAGACTTAGAGGGAATGTGTTCAAACATGGTGGCCACCTACTTTGGATTTAACATCCTACGAGTTTCTTTGTCAACCAAAATGTAGTAGGATCAAGCCAACGACTCGTGATTAGTCAAGGTGCGTGCAAGTTGGTCGGACACACAGATATATAGTAAGATGGGTGCAGATCAATCATGCTTTTAAGTACCTAAGTATTTTTAGTTTATGATGAGACCTTACATCCCGAGTTAGCTTGGTCAAAAGTGAAGCAAAAGATCAAGAACAATTTTTTGAACTGTTTTTCTGCTTGAAAAGAATGTTTGAATATGTATCTATTTTCCCCGGAAGCACATTTCTAATGCTTAGATTTTGATACCCAGATTGTTGGGCATTCTCTTGGTGGTGGAACCGCTGCTTTATTGACATATATTCTTCGAGAACAGAAGGAGTTCTCTTCTAGTACTTGCATCACATTTGCCCCAGGTTTGTGAATGAAAACTTCCGTTCTTTCCTTTCAAAAGATGGGCTGATTTACTGAGAAAAAAGCATGCATTCATTTCATCCATGTTTTTTCTTTAGTCATCCGAAAGTTTTCCGTTTAAAAGATGGACCGATTGACCATTTCTTAAGGAAAAAAAGAAAGAAAGACTTTTATAAAAGATAAAAATGCTATGGATTAGCAATCATGCTTGATTACATTTCATTTGCTGCATCTTCGGCTTAAGATTTGAATGGAGTTCTGATTCAGTGCGGTCGTTAACACCTTAGTTGGTTCTGAGACATGATAATTATAATAAATCAGAATAAATCGAGTTCTATTAGTTTGGATCTTATCTTCAATGATTCGTATCTTATCGCCATTTTCCTCTGTTTTCTGACGTGTATTACCATTACAACTTTATGTTCTGTTTGTGTAGCTGCGTGTATGACATGGGAGTTGGCAGAATCAGGTAAGCAGTTCATCACTACAATTATTAATGGTTCAGATCTGGTGCCCAGCTTCTCAGCTGCTTCTATAGATGACCTGCGATATGAGGTAATTAACCCATCACTGAATGGCACAGTGAAATAATATATACTTTTATATTTTTATAAAAATAACATTGTGTGATTTTTCAAATACATATATACATTTTCTTAAAAAGAAATTTTTTTTAAACAAAAAGGAAAATAAATTACTTTTATGTATTTATGGAAGTAACATTTCAAATACATATATAACAGGCAACTTGTAAGGTCCCGTTTACGGTTTTTTTTTTTTTTGCCTTTGAATTATTGATTTTGAGAAATTAAAGTTTTGTTAAATAATTATTTATTTTTGGTTTATACAATAATTTCAACATTATGATCTTATTTCAAGAACTTTTCTATTCTCTCTCTAAAATCTCCCTCAGAGAGAACTCTCAAAACTCTCTCATACTTAAGTGTCAAGGACTGTAAGCTTTTAATTTTGTGATTTTTTAGTAACCTATTTAATACAAAAACACAAAATTCTCAAATTATCAGACATAGAATATTAAAAGTTTTTTTTAACTTTTTAATTTTATGTTTAGTACATGTATAAATTTTAAAATGTTTAGGAATACACAAAATTAATGACAATTAAAAGTTTAAATAATTTGTATTTTAACATACTCTCAAAATTTCCTTCTATCTGTTTTCTATTCAAATTCTCTCTCTTAAAAGGGCTCCTCTTAACTCTCCTTTTTAAGTGCCCTTTTACTTTTTCCTCTAAACTTTTACCTTCACCCTTCTCTCTCTTGCCAACTTTTTTTTTTTATTTTTTTATTTTCAATCTATAGTTTGTTTCTTTCTAACTTTTATACGTCTTATCTAAAGTGACACGTATAATTTTATAGTCGGTTTCTACTTTTAAATTTTATTATTATTCCCAAATATGCATTTCAATCCCATATGAAGATCCTTACGATTGATGGGTATAATTAATTAGGTGACAGCATCATCGTGGCTGAATGATTTACGAGATCAGGTAGAGCGTACCAGGGTCCTCAACGTTGTTTATCGCTCTGCAAGCGCTCTCGGCTCACGCCTTCCATCTATGGCTACTGCCAAAGCTAAGGTCGCCGGTGCAGGCGCCCTTCTCCGCCCAGTCTCTAGCAGCACACAGGTTCCTTCCTTTCCTTAACTTTTTTCTATTTCTAGTTCGTTCACTCTTTAATTCTCGATTTCGCATTTGATTTTTAGGATGTCGTGAAACGTGCGGTTGTGCGAACTCGCTCCTCTCTGTCTTCCTGGTCTTGCATTGGCGCCCGCAGACGAATATCCAATCCCACCGAGGAGTTGCCCGAAGCTCCTCTCATAGCTGAAGAAGTTACTATTAATGCAACTGAAAAGAAGAAGCTACGCTCTGGTTCTTCAAGTGATGATAGTTCAGATCATGACACAGACGAGGAACGGCACCTTATTCATGAAGAAAGAATCGTTACCTCAACCGACGTCGAAGACATTACGGATGGTGAGTTGTGGTATGAACTGGAGAAGGAACTTCAGCGGCAAGAGAAAAAAGTCGATGTTATTACCCGAGAAGTTGGTGCCGCTGCAGCAAAAGAAATCGAAGAAGAAGAAGAAGAAGAGAGATTGCTTACAGATGCTGAGGGAAGCAGTGAGAAGCCATTGTCTTCTCTGGATGCTTCGGAAAACATACGTTTCTATCCTCCCGGCAGAACCATGCATATTGTTTCAGTGCTCTCGCCGGATTCTGATAATTTAGCTCACGCTGAGGAGATTGTGCAGGAAAAAGTTGGTATATATGAGACGCCTAGAGAATTGTACAGTAAGCTGCGTCTCTCTAGAACAATGATTAATGATCATTATATGCCCATGTACAAAAAGATGATGGAATTGTTGATCAAGGAACTTGAAGAAGATGTATCAAGTAGTTACGAATTGTAAATAATTTCATATGCTATCATATCATATACCTAAAATGCGAAATCCCCTTGTGAAATGTTCTGTATTTAAAGCCCATAAGATTAACGTGTTTTCAAGTATTCGATTATAAACGAAAGCAACACCAATTCTATAATTCTTTTATACCCGTGTCCAACATATTTTTTAGGATTAAATTACTTTATTTAGGAGTAATAATAATGATTTTGTTTTTTGTTTTTTGTTCTTAAAAATTGACCCTGTTTTTGTACATATTAAGTTCCATCTCTCGAAACACATTTGAATTCTTGGTAAAAGTTATCACATATGCCTTAAACTTTTAAAAACTTGATTTTAGTCCTTGAATTTTGTTTACTTCCAATTGGATCCTCTAGCATTCAGTCCATCAAATTTGGAAGTTGCCCTTAGAACGTTAATCACCTCGTTAAATTTTATTTTAAAAATAATTTTACGTAGTTAACCTTTAGTCATTTAAAGATACAATAAACTAAAAATCATTTTACAAACATTAGTTTCTTTCTTTCATTTTTTTTTTTTTTTCAAAACCAATATCTGAAACTAATTTTGGACACAAGTTCTTTTATTTAGTAAAAATTGTTTCGCAAAACCTTTTTCTTTTGAAAAGGAAAAAAAAAAAAAAAAATCTGTTCCCCACTGCGCGTAATATATAGTACATAGCATTTAGAATTTTACCTTGTTAGTTGTCCAAATCAACTGGGTAATGTCATTCAATCTCCATGCCAGAAGACTCATCCAATCCCCGCTGATATCTGGAATAAAACATCACTTTGAAGATGGTTTTTTCGAGCCACGATGATCAAAAACGACTTGAAAATTATGTCCTAATTTCCAGCAGCATGAAGTAGGTAACACCGTAGAAGTCATATTAGATTCAAACCAGAAACCAAACCGTGATGATCAATTTGCTATATAATTAAACCAACTATTCCTGAAAACCGAACCGGTTGGTTTTGGGCTTATTAGGCCCAAGTCTCTAAAACACCCATTACCAAATTAAGCATTCGAATTCTAAAAGTAATTTGGTTTTCTTTTCTTCCATTTTTTGAAATTATGTCTCGATAACATGGTCATGCTAAATTAAAGGAGTATTTAAATTTTAAAATAAAAATTATAGAAAAATTTCAGTTCGATTTGGCTTACAATAACATAAACCAAACTAAACCAAGAAAAAAATTAGAACTGAATATAGCATAAAAATAGAACCAAGCCAATCGGCTTGGTTCAATTTTCTGGTTTTCTAAGCTTCATGTACACCCCTACTCTCTAAAACAGATGTGTTTGACTAAAGAAAAGAAACATTCTGAATTCGGCAAGGTTCTTGGCTTGGACCATAGCAAAAATAAAAGTCTTAAGCTTAATATCAAGGAACAATCATGGATTCATAAAAGTTCTTAGCTTGATAGCCAAGATACAAATTATTTCTTACAAGGGAAACATAAAAATAAAATGTTGAGATTGTACCTCTCAGTCTTTCAAGGATCCATAAGCCTTCTCTGCAATTTCTTAGTTCTGTAATATCAACCGCCATATCTGAACTTGAGAGATTCTGGAGGCTCCTCTTCCATAATGCCTGAACCATTAGCGGCCAAATAGTCACGAATAGTTGTACTACGATCTCCAAGGAAAGTGTGATCCAAAAAATTGTTATAAGCTTCGTCGCCCAGGTTCTTTGCAGCTAAAACACTAGGAAAATATCATTATCTTCAGTTCAGGTGGAGAAGTTGACATGGACAAATTATGAACAGAGTTAATTAACAGATGATAATGATATGTCCCAATTTCTCTATCAGAACAAAAATGTCATCGATCAGACCAAAGAATTATAAGAGGATAAGTAAAATAGAAACCAATTACGGAAAGAAAAATCCAAATACTACACAAATTAGCAAAAGATACTATTTACTGATCTTTTTCCCAACTTGGGAAGTAAACTCATACTTGTCTAATTTATTTCTAACAAGCTACATCCTTGATCCATGGAGAGTACACAATCACTACCAACAACAACAAGGTTCCAAATTAAAAAAAATGAACGTTTCATGCTTGATATAAACCTATAATTTCTGTTTTCACTATTCTAGCATCTACATATTCGTTAAAAAGATCTAAAACCCATTTATAATAGAACACGGCAGGATAACTTAGTAAGTGCACTTATAAGAGATGGTTACGGTTAACAGCATAGCTTTTCAGTATATCTGGAGCAGCATATGCTAAACCAAAATGATTTTGTACATATACAGTATCATCATAATGAACATAAGAATGTGATGATGATCTCAACTTTTACAGATATACAGCATCGCAATGGACTTTGGACAAAATTAAACGTCGTCTTATTCCTAGGTTTCATGTGGACTCCTGCTGCCATTCCAGGGAAATATTTGCTTAGGAACACAAAAGGTACACTGAGAACATACTAACCAGTGTCGAAGATAGACGCGACAGGGTAAGATATCATCTCTCCAGATCTTATCAATATTATGACGACCATAATGTTGAAAATAAATGTCCTTATTTCCTGATATCAATAGAAATAGCTAGCATTTAGCAGAAATTCTAATGTTAGAGTAGCATTTTCTTTTGTCTCGATTACGAGGTTTTCCACTAAATGAATTCCATAATCCTTCATGTGTATTTTGGCATAACCACAACAGCAGAATAGTTTTGAAGTTTACCTTTGCATCTCACTTGAAAGAATTCCTCATCAGTGGATCGAGAACAAAGCACCTGCGATGTACCTTTAAAATATCAATCAACCAATAAATATGTTTGCGTGCAATTTTGACATGTAAATAACAGCGACCTAACTCCTTAGAGACTCAGCGATGCGAATAACTATATAATACATTTTGAGTCATCACATACCGCTGGTTTATCATATAGCATTCCGTCTAATCTTTCGGGAAGAACCTACGACAAAAACATATTTCTCAAATAGTCATTTGGAATTGAAAGAGTTCATGAGAAATAAAATGACGGATCGGAATGAAATACTCACAGCTAAAAATCGAAACTCAATCTCTCTGTGTATAAAAGCTGGAATCTGAACATTTTAGGCATCATAAGTGAGGTTTAGAAATTATTCCTCTTCGCATTAAGGTTAAATTACATTAAGTTGTGTTGGTGCTACCTCAGACTTCTTAATCTCGAAAACCGAAATGATAATAGTTTCTCCTTCGCAAGGCTCCGCACACAAGCTTGAAATCTCCTGAAATTAAGGCGTACGACACATCGTTAAACATTATAACCAAATTCATTTTATCAAAACAGAAACTAAGAATTTGAAAGAAAAATGTAGGAGGAAGAAGAGCAACCGAAAATTATCCATGATTCTTACTTCTCTTTCACAAAATTTCTGTGTATCGCAATCAAGAAATACTACAAATAAAACAGTAGCACGGAATAGGAAGACCTTGGTTTCAGGTTTAGCAATGCCGCGCTCAAAGAATACGGGAGCTACATTTGCGAAAACGCGTCTGAAGCCGTGCAATCTCGCCACTCTAAAGTTAACGAGTTCAGGAAAGGTACTTCGCGCGCTCCTCTCTGCATCCACAGACAGAGAAATCAAACATACATACGATTGCTCACAACATAAAATCGACGATCACGATGATGAAACGATCGAGATGATTTCAATCGACGTACCAGATAGAAGAGAACCAAAGCCGCAAATGGAAATGTATTCATCGCTGAAGCAGACAGCTTCAAAATCGGACTCGTCTCGCAGTTCCTTCGGTTCTGCTTCGTTCACCATGGAATTTGACATTCCTCGGTCCAAGGACGCGCTGATCGGAGATAATTGCCGGAGATTACTTCGAAATACCAGTCCGGAGGAGCCGGAGCAGAGAGGAGAGACAGCGAACGGAATCTGAATCTGAAACCTACAGCGGATTGGCAAGCAAAGCGAGCCGCAACGCCCTAGCGAGAGAGAACGATGAGCAAATTGGAGGGTGAGACGATCAGTCATCGCCCGGGAGAATCAGAAACAAAAAAAGGGAGTGAGATGAGCGAAGAGTAGGAATCGTGAATTGTGATGTCTTAAATAGGATAAATAATTTTAAAAAAAATAATTAAATATTTTTAAATATGCCTTTATTCGTTTGTTTTAATGATGTGAGCAGATAAATTATAGTTGTTTTAATTTCTCAATAAATATAATTGGTCGAGCCCTATTCAATAAATTGTTAAGCAATATTATAATTATTATTAATCATTTTTAAAAATACTTCATTCTAATATAATGATATAATGTTGGGATGAGGATCCCAAACTCACCGCCCCCAAATTTAAAATAAATACCTTAATTAATTGAGTTATGTTCAGATTGATGTTTTTTAAAATGCGTAGTTTTTGAAACTTAGAAAAATTATAGACACAAAATTAAAAAAAAAGGTTAAAAAATAATGAGATATTTATTACTAAATACCACAAATTTAATTTATTCAAATGATGATTTTTAAAAGCAATATTACTTATAAAAAGACTAAATAAATTATTTTATAAAATTTGATAAAATTACTACAGAACTTATTCTAAAAAATTATCTGTCCTTTTGGATTTTGACAAAATTGTGTTTTTTAATCATTATTACATATTTATAGTCAAAACATGTAATTGTAATAATTAAGTATTAATAATTATATTCTTGTCTTTCTTTTTTTTTCTTTTTTTTAAGATAATATTTTTGTCTTCTCAGACATGTATAAAAATTGCTCCACATTTCTAAAATTATTTATTCATTAATTGCTAAAATAAATAAATTTCTAATAGGTCGATCATCTCAATAAAACTTAAATTTAGTTATGAATTAATTATTAACAAACTGAATTAGAATAAATCATTAAAATAGGCAAAATAAAAGACCATATTATTAATTTTTTTTTAATATAACATGTTGGGGAGGGATTCGAACTCACGATCTCTTTGGTTGGAGGTATATGTCAATTACTATCGAATTATGCTCGCTTTGACGACCATATTACTTCATTTTAATTGCAATATGCTCTATCATGCTCCACACGTCAATACTGGATCATATATATACCACTGTGCACGTACACGACCATATTTTTTCTATTGAGATGCCTTATATATTTGGCTAAAGTTCTTCATTCTCATAGTGCCAAAAGACTAAGAAGAAACACAGCACCATTTTATAACTACTTTACTTCACACAATTAAAAAAAAAAGTCTTAATTTATATAGCTATTTACAGCATATAATTTATAGGTAAATAAACGACGCACAATTGATATTGTGGTAGGAAGCGGGGAGACCTTCATTGATCTTCTGAGGGTGAAGCATGAAAAAAGAGGCAAATGGCCGATATGTCGTCCCTTGCAATGCCTCGTTTCTTGGATTTCCATGCGAGAGCCGCGCAATCCACTAGCCTTTTGGCAGACATTTCCCTATTTGGCGTTGAGGAAACTATGTGCACCGCTTCTTGATTCGACATGACGTCCCATACCTAAGCAAACAAAAACCCACAATCATAAATCATGGATAGAAGTTAGTCCAAAAATAAGTTGATCTTTGTTCCATGTGAGTTCAATTAATATTGATTTTTAATAACATTGCTTTTAAAAAATGATTCTAGACGGTCCATGATCTTAATTTGCAACTCAATTATGCCAAATCATTTAAGTTAAGTGATTATGCAGAACCATTTTCTAACATCAATCACTTTTTGAAACTTAAATACCAAATACTCAAATAGACACTAATCTTTAAATTTAGCAATTAAAATTGTATTTTACTCAAAGTTTAAATACTACACTAACTTTTAAAAATACCGCAAAGTTAACGTCCCAATTTTATCCCAAAAATTTCTTCCTCCATTGTCTATCCAATTTTACTCCAAAATCTTCTCATATTTCATCTTAATTGAGATAAATTTGTAAGGGAAAAGGAGGGAGAGGATACGAAGCTAACCCCATCAGTAGCGACAATGACGAACTGATCAGCAGTGGAAATGAGACGGTGGGTTACATCAGGAACTGAAATGAGGCCGTACTGTTTGGTGCAGTAATCCCCAAAGGCTCTGGAAATTGCCAAACCTGGCGACTCCGACTTCGGACTCCACACTCTGTACACTCCCGGTTCATCTTTTAAACACAATACACGTCCTTTCGATTGCCTTATTCTCTCTGCCTCCTCTGCAATAACATCAAAATCTTCATTATTATTAGTATTGCCTAATGGGATGGATTTAACAAATTAATTAAACAAGGGGTAAACCAAACCAGGTAAATTAGGCCTGAAATCAACCGACAGCTGAACTGGTTTCAAGCCCCCATCATCACAAGTCACACCCAACACAGCTCGTGAATCGCCAGCATTTGCAACAACAAGATGCCGCCCCTGAAAATGCAATGCAATGCATAATTAATTAACAGAGAGACGTACTGGAGAAAATTCCAATTCCAATTTCAATTAATTACCTGTTTAACCACAGTCAAAGCCGTGGTGCCACTGTAAAAAGAATCGATGCGAGGGTGTTGCTTGAGCTCCTCGTCAATGGCGGCATATGTTTTCAGGCAGGATTGTTTCCATAGGTTGAAAGGAAGAAGGTTTTTGTCGGGTTGATAATCCATTGAAAGGTTTCGTTGCCAATTGTTCAGCAATCGAGCAGGCAATGACTTTCTAACCTCCTTGCTTATCATGTGGCCCCATGGACCATGTCCGTCAAACATCCCACAGAAAACCATGTCTTCTTGGCAACCGTAACCCTACCACCCACCATCAATAATACACCATATTTAGAAGTTATACTATATGATATCAATTTTAAATAAATATGTATTCATAAAAGTATCATTACTTTTTATTCTTTTAAACCATATCACAAAATTCATTTTCGGCGTTGAACTTTTAATAACCGTTCAAGTGGGCCTAAAATATGTACTTAAATAAAAATGTATATAACAAAATTATACTACATTAATTACGTATTATATTAAAAGTTTAACTTTGAGTTTTATTGAAATAAAAAAAAATGCCTTTTAAATTTTATCATGTTAAATGTAATATAGATAAAGGGAAAAAATTGACTC
>NW_019104499.1:552483-567119 GCF_001995035.1 Momordica charantia
TCCTTTTTATTTTTCTTTTTCTTAAGGCAGAAACATGAATTTTACTCTGGATAAGAAAAGTAAGGGATTTTTTCTTAAAAGAAAAAAAAATTACTAAAAGAGTCAAAAAAAAAATCTAAAAGATTTGGTAATACTTATTCAGACGAACAATGTGAAAAAGAAAAAAAAATAGAGTAAATTATAAGCTTTAGTCGGTCAACTTTTGCATAAATTCTTGAAAAAAATATTCATATACATTATTATTAAATGTCTACTAAATTTTTTAATTTAAAATTTTGTATCTAAAAAGTTTCTATTGGATCATAAATTTATTATTAGATAGAACTCTGAAAATTCTAAATTTATAATTTAATAAAAAAAATGATAATCATTTTGTTTTTAATTTACTATTTTCTAAAATTAAATTTGTAAATACTACTTGTATTTTTTTTTTCATTTTGGCTAAGTACTTTTTAAAATATTTTCAAAATATAAATAAAAATTTGAAAACTAAAAAAAGAAAAAGTATTTTTCAAATCTTTATTTTTATTTTTAAAATGCATTTTTAAGAAAGATGAAAACTAGCAAAAAATAATTTTAAAAAAACTGAAAATTAAAAATAAATCAAACTTTTTGGGTCATAAAAAGAAAGAGATATACCTCCCAAACAACGAGGGAATCCTGATTAGTTCCTTTATTTCCTCTCTTTGAGCAAACAGAAGACATATCATCAAACTTGCTTGTTTTAACACTTCCCGACAAACAAATCATCGATTTGTTCTTCTTTGCCTCTTTCGCCATTTCTCCGGCCGCTTCTTTCCCGCCGTCTTCGTCACTATTATTCTTTTTCTTCATCAAAATATTCCTCACCATCCCCTCTCAATTAGCCCTCAGCACCACACTAACGAAATTAGTAAACGATTCAGAAATCACCATCACAAAAAAAGATGAAACAACCTAATTAGATGAAAATAACAACTATTAAATCATGTTTTCACTGCTTTTATTCTGAAATGTGAGAGTTATTTTACAATTGAAGTTGCGAATACGGTTAATTACGCAGTAATTTTGATTAAATCATCATCAAAATATCCCTAGTTCTTAACTATCACATGTTTGGAGCTCAAAAAAGGGGAAAAACAAAATCCGGAGAGGAAACAGAAAATTTGTCATCCATACGAATCAATACTAATTAGCTGAGCCAAAAATTTTCAACTATTTTTCCTCTTTTTCAAGCCGTCTCACAAACACAGGCCAAAAATTGAAAAGGAAGCAAAAAATTGAAAATCGCATCGAATAACAAAAAACTAATTATTAAGCGTACCAAATTAAATCTGGTGTGCCGCCGGAATTGTTCAAGTGCACGGCAAGTAATTTTATATGCCCGAAGTCTGGCGCAACCGCCTGAAAGTGATCGTCGCCGGCCGGAATCCCACAGTTTCCGGCAAGCGCGACGGATCACTCTGAAACTCGCAGCCTTGCGTTCGCTGATTCTCCATCTATATCTCCTCCCCCACTTGTAAACACTGGCGTTCGTACGTAAATGTATAATTTCGTTTACCGCGGGCTGCGAAGGCGCAATTGTTCTCTTATGTGAAAGTACGAGAATGCCATTACAGTAACCCCAGAAGCCAAGGGTATTTTGGACAATTCGTAAAATACGGTTGCATTTTGAAATTACGTCACTGCCCACTGATCGCTGTATATTATTATATTCTGGTATTGAAAAGAAAAAGAAAAATTGAAGAGTAGTTAGCTCAGCTGAGCTCTTCGGAATGCAATTTTGGTGTTTGAATATTCATTGTTTTTTTTTTCTTCATTAATTTTTAAAATTTTATGTTAGTCTTTGAATTTTTATTTTCAGTTCGTATGAAAATATATGTCATTTAATTTACAATTATTGGAAATCATTGTAAATTAAATGACAATTTTGCTTTACTTTTTAATTGAAGAATTTAAAAAGTAGTGAAAAGGAAATTTCACGACAACCCATGAAATATACATAATACAGCTTTCTTAATATCGTCAAAAAAGAAAAAATTGATAAGCACACATCTAAAACCTTTCACAAATAATATATCGATAAGCAAAAGAACAATTATATTTCCTTTTGGATTCAAATAACACGCGGTCAACTTTCATTGGTGGACAATAAAGATCGATTATTATCAAGCACCTAAGTTTTTTCTATTTTATTTTAAATAAATTCATTCAAGTGTTACCAAAATAAATAGTAGTTATTTCTAACAGATTTAAAATATTATTAGTTATCGTAATTTAAATTTGTTTCGTTTTGATCCATACCACTCTCATTTTTGGTCTCTATATTTTTACTTTTAAAATGTAACGACTTTTAGTCTTTATTCGCAAAATTTTAACACATTCTATACCCAACGAAAACGATTTAATAAAGTTATGATTAGCTTTCAACAAAAACATATTTAAATGTAATGTTGTGTTGAAATTTTGATAACAAAAGTAAATAGAATGAAGGGACACTAAAACGATCACTTTTTAAAAGTATGAGGACCAGAACGAACAATATGAAAGTACATGAACTAAGATAGACAGAAGTAAATGACAGCATAAATACTATAATGTACATGCTGAAAGTACAACGACAATCGAAATGAGCCAAAATTGAAAGTAAAGATATGAAAATAATATTTTTAACTAAAAAAATTTAAATAGTAGAAATTACACAAAAATACTAATAACAATAATTAAACATGCAGTCTAACCTAAACAAATGGACGCATCAATTTGTCATTGCATAGACTTGGAAGCAAATTCAACCAAATTATCGTAAACTATTTAATATAAAATAAGTTGAAGGTCGGTAATAAATTACATATAAAAGGAGATATATATATATATATATATATATATATGTAGGGGAAATTAAATATACTATTTGTGTGGATGAGAATTGCGAGGAGTTTCAATTGAAGCCTAAGACGAGATACATTATTATTGTAAATATCTTGGATTGGGGTTGTTGAACAAGGTTTGTTTACCATACAATTTGCTTGTCTTTTTCATCATTTAATTATTTGAATTCCTTTTCAATTCTTTTTGTTGTTTATTAATACCACCATTTAATAATGAAATTTATTGAGGAATTCATTCATAAAAATCAAATGAATTGTCCACAGCATTTTACAATAATGTTTCCTTAAAATGGAATATAGAAAAATCGTGAAATAATTTCGTCTAATTTTTTTCTCAATAAGAATAAAATATACTATGTTATCCTTTGTAGTCTGTTATTTATAAATATTTTTAAAACTATAATCATACTTAATAAAAGAACCTTAATAAACTAAAATAGGATATATATTTTTAAGATATTGTTTGCGAACTAAAAAAATCGTCTGAATGAAAATGGGATTTGTATAGTATAATTAAAAAGGGAAAATAAAGTCAATTTGAACATATCTCAATTAGTTAAAGTACTCCTGTGAATTCGAGTCTCCATTTTTATATGTAGTATAAAAAGGAAAATAAAAAATAAGAATAAAGTTAAATGATTATATTTATGAATATGGAGTGTAGAAAATTCTATTATCTTAAAATAATATTAAATTGATTAAGGATGTGACTTGTGACGAATGTGTGTGGGTCATCTTTATTGAATATGGAAGTCAAATGGACAGATCCAAGAATTGGTGGCTACCGACGAGCCAGTTGGCCTGAGCTGGCCCAGCCACAAATGTTAAGTTGAAAAAGATTTTTCTATTTACAGATTTATTCTAATTTTAAAAAATTACTAATTTATCTTTTAGTTGCATACTTGTTATATCTAATAAGTCTTTGAAATTTAAAATAAAGTTTAACAAAGACTCTAAATTTTTAATATTACGTCACACGAAGTTTCAAGTTTGTGTCTAGTCATTTAAACAAATAATAATTATGTATTTTTTAATCCAAAATCTTTTAATAGGTAATATATCTCTGAATTTTGAACAGTACTCAATAGGTCTGATCTTTTAAACACAAAATTAAATTAAAATTTATTGATATGTTAGACACTTGTTAACTAGATCCATTTATAAACTTCAAAAATTTATTAAACATGTTCAAAGATTCGAGGTTCTTATCGTCCAAAGAATACCTCTCATCTCGTGACACTTCATCAATGCTCACTTAAGGTAGTTTGTGACTTGTAAGGCATTGGAGTGTATTGATATTTAGAAAATAATTTCAACTAAGGAAAGCAAGTAGATTTAGCTGAATCCACATGTGAATGAAGAGGGAGAGAGAGATGAAAACGACATTAAATGCCCAAATTAGGACAAGAGTCTTGTATAAATTGAATAACTATTACAAAAAGTCCTAATTTTGATGAAGGTACCTTTCTGAAGGCTGCTATAATGAGCCTCTCTCTTTCTCTATCGCTCCTCTTATTTTTTTGATAGAAAAAATTAAAGTGTAATGCAAGATTTAACCATAAATTAATCAAGATGACCTAACAAGAACAGATTGGATTCAATGAAAAACTTGAGATGCATAGTATTCACTCTCATTGAACACAGGTCTTAAATCTTCTTTGCTCAGGAATTCCAATGGGAAGGAAACAAGATGCCCCTTCACTGCATTTAATCTCTCTGTTGGATCAATCCTTTCAATTTCTCCATTCTTATAAAACTCAAGCTTATCAGGTGCTATTCCTAAATCTATTGTGGTGTGCCCCAGTCTCTCTTTCCAGTACAAAACGCTTTGTCTCAGTCCAGCTCTGTATTTAAATATACGCGTACAAATCAGTATATCGACAAGTGAAGTGGTAACCGGGATTCAACCGAGTAGAGTTTTAATCATACCTGAAATTTATGAGGTCGTTTGGTATGCAAGAAAAAACATCTTGGTATATCGTCGTGTTTGTCTGTTTGAAAGATCACCAAGTTTGTTGTCAGTGCTCTGATAAGATTCAGAAGAGAGTAGAGAAAACAAATCTATGACAGAAATCTAATATGCTAACATGGCTGGTAACATATCTGTGGCAGGTGAATGCAAATATCTATTCTTTGAGTTCTGACTATTCTTTGGTAAAGATTCACCCATTTATCTTGTCATTTTATTTTCCTTATTTAAAATTATTAAAAAAATTTGATAGTTGAGATTCAGTGTGTATTAGTATACATAATTCCATTAGCTCCGTTTGATAATCATTCTGTTTCATCCTCAGTAAACATATACATTACTTTCTCACCTTAGCAGTTGCCATCCATGTGTCCTTGTAGGTTGAATCAGCAACTGGGTCAATTATTTGATTAATCTGGGGAAAAAAATCACGTCATAATGATATAAAATTATAGCATATAAAATCTTTCAACTCCGCCCCAGATAAAACGTGAAACTTTTTCATCAGTGGAAATACTGCTTCCTAAGAACTGGTGGTTCATTAGCCAGCCACTAACCTGTCCGGGACGAAGACCGAGATGTTCAGACCAAAGAGAGAGACGCAGACTCCAACAAAACTTTCCCGCTTTCCATGGTTGTCCTCCCATAGATGAATTGATAAGTTCTTTATCTTCGATAACGATAGCAATCTGAAAGAGGATCAAAGCTTTTTAGAGATAGAGAGTATTGAGACCTCAGATTTTTAGATTTCCACCAAGCAGAACCCATCAAAGTCAAAAAGCTCAGATTTTTAATGTTTATCCTCAATTGAGTAATTGAAGCAAAAAGCTTCCGGGTTATTAATTGTTAAATTTTCAAGTACATGACGAATTATATCAGCCCTGAAATATTTTGTCAATGGAAAAGTGGAACCAGAAAGATCCATAGCTTTCCAAAAGAAGAGAAGTGATACCTCGGAATCCCTAGAACCAAGTAAACTCCTGTCGTTAATGTTAGCCGATCCAATCAAAGCAATACAGTCGTCAATAATCATAATTTTACTATGCACGTACACCTAAATTCACAACATATAAAGATGTTAGCATGTCACAAAAGGCAATAAATCTATCAGCTCTATGCCTATCATTGGGGATATCTTAGATTGTAGGAAACAGATGAAAGCCACTATCTATTCGATCAAGAACCATAAAACACATTAAACCAAGCAATAATGAATAAAATACCTGACTTGAAGCCACAGGACCACCATCAAAGAGTCTACCATAAGCTCTAAGGCCATAGAACGATATATAATCATGAACTTTTGAGCCAAGATGATCATAAAGATTATGCAATATTGAATTCTGTCCTCTGCATATAGTTCGATACTGCCAGTGCATTATTGCTCTAACCGATGCTGCACCACTGTCGTCAAGACCCCCCTGTCAAACTGCAGATTCAGAATGGAGAAAAAATATGTATACTCAAATAATAAGCCAGAAAAGGACGAGTGTCGAATTTCCAAGAACTACAACCTGAAATCCAGGTAAGAGTGGTATCACAATAATAACCCTAAATGTCTTCTTTTCACGGTAGGCTCTCATTACACGGCAATATAATGCTTCTAAAACACGATTCCGTATCAAATCATCTCCTGAGAGGCCCGATATAAAAAATTGATTCTGGGAAAAAATAAAACCAAGAATCAATACCATGAGAAAGTGTAGAATACCAGTTAGTTTTAGTTGCAATATTCCCTAAGATACAGAACAGAAGTCTATACCATTTCTGGGATTATAATGGATCGACTACAAGGAATCAAACATCAACATATCCATTGAAAAAAAATAAGAAGAAGAACAAAGAACATAAAAAAGAGAAGGTATTGATGCAATAATACTGCTACGATTAAAAAATCACATACCTCAATATAGATAAAATGTTCTGCTTTCTCAATAAGAGAGCAATATGCAATGTGAATGCTCTCTTCGGTTTGGCTTGTCCCAGCAGACCACTGACTGACACTTCTGATGACCTGAAAAAGAACAGTCATTAGCAATAAAACAATATAATACCATCACAACTGACCAGTAATTGACGACAAATTAGCTTATACATCCCACTATATGCAAATATGACTTTAAAGAGCCTTAAGTCCTCTAATTCGGTGTGGGAGGACTTCAATGATTTGCTGAACCAGTAAACTAAGGTGAGTTTCAAATTTAAATATAAATAAAATCTATATAAACGAAAAGGGAGTTTAGATAATCCCAATTGCAATATGAGCTTGAATACTAAATGGATATTAGAAAAGCAAAAGAAAAAAGAAAATTATATTTAAAACTGCAAAAATGCCAGTTCACTGAACAAAATCAAAACCCCAGACAATCATGCAACTTTTTTAGCCACTGCTGTAAGACTTTAATATGCTCTTGACGTTCAACTCACCTGGCAACGACATGAAGCACATGGACCAACTTGTCCAGGTTCATCCGTGAAGCCACCATGATGTCCCCTATCTTGTGTTTCCCACCACTCGAAATCTGAACTTTTGACACGATAATGCGTTTTTCCATCTCCAGTCAACTTTCCATGGAAATCCAAAGTGTCAAGATCATCAACAAAGCCTTTCATAGGCATATCTGATCCTAGGGGTTCAACTTTGATCTTCCTGAAAGAGAAAGAAAGACCGCTGCTGACCTTACTTGGCTGATCAAGGGGATTGGCAATGGGCTCCACTCCATTTAATTTTGAACCTTCATTTTGAGCATCCTGTCCATCAGCCTCTTGAGGCAAAAGCAGTGGAATATCATGAAAAGATGATCCTCGAGAAAATGATTCCTGCACTGTGGTTTCTTTAGAATTATCAAATTCCTTCTTTTCGGCTTCCAACTCTCCGCAATTTCCCAAGTAATGAGGAATGACCATATGATGCTGAGGCATAAGTAATGGAATCGCCCGCTCATATGGGGCTTTATTTCTCTGCAGCAATACATATTTTTCATTTAGGACAAAGTGACATAACTATTTGGACAAGAGTATCAACGAACACTGACCTTAGCATAATTCCAGCGTTGGACAAAATGCCTGGCTATGTCTCGACAAGGTGGTCCCCAAAGTGCGCAGTGGACATCATGCCAAGGCATGCGAGGATACTTCCCACGATCTAACTCATCTTTCATGGTATCTTCCCATGAATTTGGCTCAGATTCCCTGAGTCAATAATACGTGAAATTAGCAAAATTTTGCATAAATCATTACCTGGCATTTTTTTTTATAAGAAACCAATATGGAGTACATTAAAGCCAAAAATAGGACAACCTAAGGAAAGGGGTAAAACCCCTCCCACAGGGAACTAACACAAAAAAGCCTTCCAATAGCTCATAAATCATTACATGGCATAAAAATAGCAGAATTGTAACAGCACGAGAAATTCTTAAATAATCATCACTATCTATCATCATTTCAGCCCAATAAAGCCACCATGACCAATATAGTGCATCAGACTAGGTATATCTTAAGTAACATGGCCACCCCAGAAAAGATAAATTTTCACCCCTAAACTTGGCAAGAATGTCAGCCAAACCTATCAACCTCGCGATTAATTCAGATAGAAGTACCCTAATCAAGAATAATAAAGTTAATAACAATTAGCCAATAAATTTGCAGAAAAAATGTCCCTGCGACAGGGGACAGTAAAACATACCTTGGATTATAGTAGTCCTTTCCAGGCCATACTGAAGGAGGACAATCACCAACTTTATGTTCTGGTGTATCATAACGACCAAAGCATAAATCCAGTCCTCCAATAAAGCAAATATGATAATCAACAATAACAAGTTTTTCATGGTGGGACCTGCATTAACCACTCATTAATATTAGATGAAACTACAACATATATTATGTCCACAAAATAATACCATTGAGAAGTTGTGCAGATGCTGCTAAATGCAACAGAGTTTTGTAACAATGCCAAGAACACTTATATTCTGCAGAAAACAGTAAGGAATCCTAACAGCTGATAACCCAACCCCTTCAGTAAGTACTATTTGCTTCTGAGTCTCATTGGTTGCTCGTATGCCACTCGATTAGCATCAAAAAATAGAGAAACAAGACTAAAATGGGTAATAGATTAATCATATGCTCCTCGTCTCAAAGCCGAGAGACTGATAATTGATACTTGAAAATATTGAGATGTGAAATCAAAGTGAATTTACGATAAGCTTTAAGCATGACGGGATTCAGAAAGATTTAGTTATCTCTTTTATCTCTTATTTCTATGGATGTCGTTCATGTATTTAACTTGTGTACAAGACACCAAGAGGTGTGGGAATGAATATTAACTTTTGTTATTCCCCTTAAAAAAAATGAAGGGACTGAGAACATACCATAAGTACACGCCACTGGAGAAGTGGTCAGGGTATCGTAGTACTCTCACATTCTCATGGATACCAAGAAGTTTTCTCTTGCTATAAACACTGTTAATTTTTAAAGCAAGGGCAACCTCTTTATAGAGAAGAATGTATATCTGCATGTCACGTAAAAAAAAACTTACACAAATTTTTCACATCAAAGATCAGATTAATACTGTGGAATAAGAGAGAGAATGGACTAAATTAATATGAATTATGAAGTGTAATACATTATTAATGCATTGATATAATACATAAGAAACGTAGGGTAATGTGGATTAAGAGAGAGAATGGAATAGCTATTACAAAAATGTCTCAATTCCATGCCTACTGCCTTCTTGATCAATGGATAGCTATTCTGTTGGGACTTTGTGGGCAAGTTTTTGATAACCCGTTATATTGACTTTTGGAAGCATAGAGCACTGTACTTTTTAACACTTCCTCTCATGGCCACAATTACTTCTAAGCAAACTATCTCTCCCTATATCTACACCGTAACAATTGAGTCTTTTGAAATTTTAAGGAATATTCCTTTTAGAAAAATATTACTATTTAATATTATAAACTCATTTTAAAATGCAATAAATTAAAATTTAATATATTATGATAACAAACAACTTTTAGAAAACAAGACTTCTTTCATTATTTGATTATACATTACTTCAGATAAATGTATAATTTAAATTTGACATTTATAGAAATGTTTTATTAAATTTATTCATTTACATGGAAAACTAATATGATATATAAAATTTATCACTAGATTGAAAAGGTTAAATTACACCAAAATTTGCTAAATGTATAAAGTAAAATTAAACTTCATATTTGGGTGGTTTTATAATTATTATAAGATTAATTGAGTAGTTTAAAAACTTGTAACAAACATGGCAACAGGGCGGCATCCCTATCCCTTACACATATAAAAATAAACAATTAGAAGGCCATAAATTTGAAGGTGCTAAAGAGAAATTCATGAGTTTATATTATAACTTATAATATATTCATGAATTCATAAAATAAAAATAGATTAGAATTCCATAAAACGTACCTGAACCCCTTCCTTAGCTTTTGCTTCAAGTAAAGAATCAAGTCTAGATGAAGCGTGGGCAATAAAAGGACGCCGCAGATACAATTCTGGGCAAAGCCACCAGCCACAAATAAAAATCTGCAAAAGACTCCTCAATCAGCCAACAATACTTTCCCACAAAAATTATAATTGTAAAACCATAAACAATGAATTGTCTTAAATTAAAGAGAAGGATTAGAGGAGGGATGAAGAATACCTCAGATTTTGCACGTTCAATAGAAGTGGCAATAGCTTCAAAAGCTGCTTGGCCATCAATGAACCACTGAGCTCTACTACCGTCTTCAGTCAAACCCCTTGGAGGAGCAAAAGAACCAAAACGGTGAGGATGACACCAACCCTCAGGAGGCCTCAGTCCAGCATCATTAATTGCTGCAACCCAGTCTTTAACCTTGGATCCGTTCTTTGCTCTTATCCTAATATTCCTATTTCCACATGTCACCTAACATTTCCCATCACAGATTTAAACTTTTCATGAGAAAATTCTTATTGGTACAGAATTCCATTCCATCATAAACGAGTATATATGACAACTAAATGAACGCCACTGAAACTAAAATCTGTCTTATTTGCAACCACATAGGAGGCCAATGACCAACACCAAACTTTAGAACCAGAAACAAACTCAAATCATACAAGGTACAATGCCCAAAATCTTATTACCTTAAATGAATGTCTTAATGGATTTCGCTCCTTAATTTCCTTAGCTAAAGATACTCTTCCATCTCCATTGCCATCAGAAGTAGGTAGCACATCAAACACTATTATATCCATTGGTTGCGTATCAAATGGATCTCCCAACAAGGCCAAGAATCCAGGTTTTAATACAGCCCACACCTGAAAAATCCAATCAACAACATAGACTTGTATATTTAAGGCCTAAATGCAAACCCAAAAAAGATCCAAGTACACTTCGTCAAACCTTTATAAAATAAATTCATAACTTTAAAGAGGAAACAAGCATTTAAAAAGTAAATTAAGCAATTCCCAGAATAAGTAAACTAAGCAAAAATGAAGATTGTGTTAACATTCATGGAAGGAGAAAAGGAAAAGAACCTCCTAAACAAGTTCTGAGAAAGAAGAAGAAAAAAATTCATTTCCTGCCAGCATGCCTACAAATTTAGGTGCCTTGCCTTTCATAGAAGCTAAGAGAAGCTAATAGTCCCAGATATAGGTTTAAAGAGGTTTTACTTTCATGACATCATTCGGAGCAACGTGCACTGGAGTTAAGAGTGTTTCAATTGATTATTACCCATTTTTTTAGGAAACATAACAAGGGGAAACAGAAAACTCCCATGTTCATAGTTTCCTCTACATAAGAAATAAGTATTGTATAAAGAACACAATAGGTGAAAGAGATCAGCACATAACTGAAACAGGACATACTTAAAACACACACAAGAGGAGGAAGCAAAGAAGAGAATGAAATGCAACCTATCCAACTTGGTTGATCAATTGAAACACAACGGAAACCCAGACATAAAGCCAACTTAGGAAGGAAAAAGCCCATTACCTTTTGCCAATTGTCATTACAACAACCAAACCATAGGCATAGAAAACATTTTTTAGAGTCGTCTTCCTTTACAATTTTAGGTAGATGCTTCACCATGATATAATCCTCTTTCAACTTCGGGCCATATTCTGGTGAAAATGATAACTTAGAGACCTCCAAAAACCTGCAAACCTACAGTTTATAAATTCAAAAGGAATTATAATAATAAAAATAGATCATAAATGAGGGGAGAAAATGGTTACACCCAATGCATTAAAATTTAAAAGCCAACTATCAAACAACTAAAATAGCATCGAGTGTTTTCTATATTAACATACATGCATTATGACATATTGAATATAAAAGTAAATCCATGATTTAGTTTAAAAATGCATCCAGTTCATAACAAGGCACTCCCATAAATTCTGAAGCTTTTTTTTTTTTTTTTTTTTTTTTGCTTAACTACTCTCAGAAATACATAAATGCATTAGGAAGAAGTAAAACACCCAAGAAAGGTGAGCCCAATGGAGGTTGAAAGAATAAAAAAGTAGTCAACTTTACTGCAAGCCTTGCATTACCCTCAATTAGATTCAAAAGATTCTATTACAGAATAGCGTGGAAGGTAAAAGTGAATCAAGATATAAACTACTCATTACTTTAGAACTCTAAAATTACTATTTCGGCTCAGGAAGAACATAGAATAAATATTTTTTTCTCAAGAAAGGTCAACTCGGTACATTAATTGTAATTTAAAAAAAAAACATTTTGAAGTTACCTAAAGTTCCAATCAGGATGTAAGTACCAAGTACCCCACAAGAGATTCATTTCAGTTAGAGATTCTCAGCTACCTTTTGACTAATTTTATTAATATAACCTAAGTTACTACAAATTTGCTTGTAACTTGAAACTTGTAAATACCAAGTACCCAACAACTAAATTTGGTTGTACTAACTATGCATAGCATATATTTGTCTAACAATACTAAACTATTTGAAGATTCATCAAGCAACCCATAACACATGAAAGGGAGAGAAAGAAAAAGATATCAAAAATTCAGTTGATAAGCTAGTTATGTCACTTTCCTCTTTCACAAAGCAAGAAAAAATGAAGAAATCGCCGGTGAAGAAAAACACCTATGATAACATAAAACACTGATGCAGTAGTAAACGGCCTTAAAAATCATTAGAGGTAATACCAAGAAAATTTCAAGACTAACTACCCACAACTGCAATGTTAAGCGTCCTGTGAATTTCTTGACTACCAAATGTTGTTGTATTAAGTATATGGTCACCAGTTCTAAACTCATGCAACAATTTATTCATAGAAAATGAAGCGTTCATTAAGAAGATGAAAGAAAACAAATGGGCTAAAAAAGAACATAAAAGAACACTACAAAAGGAGCCTACACAAAGAATTCAGACTTATAACAAATTAAGATATGCATCATATGTCTTCAAAATAACATATTACCACCTATACCTCTCGAGAGTTGACAATATCCATGTTACTCAAGAAGTGATTCAGATAGCCTTGCATTGCATTCTTAGCTCTATCAGACATAGACTGCTGCCTTCCTAAGGCAGGCCGAATAATAGGCAGGGCAGCACTGGATGGAACATCCCTGTGTAGAAGTAATACAACCATAAGAATAATAGCAAGTATGCAAAACTGAACAGGATACATAAACAAATTCTTCCAGATTAGCTTTGAGAAAAGCTGAAAATACCTATTTTTAGAACTTTCTTCATGATGCAGAAGATCGGCCTCATCGTCTGGTCCATCCTCATCTTGGGGCACTGCTGTGTGATCTCCTATTCCTAGATTTTGAAGCCATTCTTTAACCTTTAATATAATGTTCCAATGAAGACTACATCAAAACCCCAAACATTCATATTAACAATAACTGATCTAAGATTTCAAAAGCATAAGGGCATTAAACACCCAAGAATTCACGTGCTCGAGGATGCCAAGAATTGGGAGTTTCATATACATACCTGTTCTTGCTTCTCATGAATTTCCTCGATGAACGCACGTTTCTTTAATGCAAAATGCAAATAGAATACATGGGAAGCTTTCTTCAGCATGCGCCATTTAAACTATTCAAGGAAAACAATACACAGTTACACCATTTAAACTTTCTTCTCATATAGAATAGCATCCACACACAAACTGAAAAGATAAAAGATACGAAAATGAGGAGGCAAAAATCACTAGACTACAACGGGAATATGGGCGCGGAAAGTATTTTATAACGCCATAGGGAGAACAAACAACTTGGCTACTCTTACTTGTGCTCGAGTGATTTGGTAGAGTTAATAAGCCAATTAATCATAATCTAAAAGTAGCTAATAAAGCTCTAAATCTAATTGAATACGTATTCTTCAATCCCACCACTATACTACATCGTAAACTCGAGGTAACTCGTCGATAAAATATACATAATCCTATAATTGGCCTATCCGATTTCCTCTGTGTTCTTCGCGAGAAAACAAAAACAAGCGCACAAATCTAATTGATCATTCCTAGACCAAATTCAAAATACCAGAACACCTAGAGGGTGGAGTAATTCAGCTGTAAAAAAATGAAATATAAATTAGAAACAACACAAAAATTCAAGGAAACTGAAAGGAGAAACTGCACCTGCTTGTACTGGCACTCGATTGTGTAAGAAAGAAGCATGGGACTGATATCGCCGGCATCAGGTCGAGAGACGGAGATGATGGAGGCCTTGGGCAACTCATCGAAAATCCGAGTCGGCTCAGGAGCGTCCTGATGGAACGAGAAAAACGAAGACATCGACGCCGTCGGCGGCTCCGATTGCATTTGAACG
>NW_019104499.1:567299-598099 GCF_001995035.1 Momordica charantia
GAACTGCAAGCAAAGCAACAACAAACACGTCAAAGTGTGAATTTCGCGGGTTTCCTATCTTATAACGTGGGTTTCGGGTCATCCACAATGAAGAAGAAGACCGATGAACTTGTTTCGTTCGGTCGTTGTGAACGATTGGTTTAATATTTTAATGTGCAAACCACCGGCAACTTTAATTAATCATTTCTTTTCTTAAGAATTCATGGCAACATTGGTAAATTTTAGTAATTAAATTATATAGTATAATATTCCCTCTCCCATACGGATTAGAACTGCAAGCTGCAACACCCTGACCTAAAATCAACAAATTTCTTAACTGAATTTATGATTTTTTTTTCTTTTTTAGTGGGCTGAATTTACGATATTTGTTCTTTTTTTAAGAATGTTTTATTATTTTATTATTATTATTGAATATCTTACTAATTAAAAATGATTAAACAACGAGATCACTCACTAATTTTTAAGAAGTGAGAAAAATTAAATCCCCCACTTTACTTAACCAATTGTACTCATGTTAGCTTTAAAGTAATATTTAAATATATTAACGTGCATTTAATTAATGTATTTCAGACCCACAAAAAATTTATTTGTGAGTGTTCATTTATTTAAATACATAATTACATTAATAAATATTTATTTATTGTTTTTTCCCGTACTATTTTTAGTATTAGAGCTGTATATGCACTTACTTTCTTCAATCTCCTCTGAAAATTTAATTTCAAAAACTTTTATTTTTTGAACATTTTAAAATATCCTTGAAAATTTATTTAGTATTAAAAAAATGTTTGATAACATTTTAAAAGTTAAATCATGCATATTTACCAACTCCAATGGTCAAAGCAGCCTCACGTCAACCACGAGCCCCACTAACTACTTGAAAGCAGGTAAAATCCACAGGGTCGTATTCTTCAACACTTCTCTGCATTATTTATGCACCGATTCAGATTTTAAATATTAGAATTTAAAATTTTAAGAATACTATTTTGATCCCTAAATTAAAATTTCGACTAATATTCTATTTTGATCTTCATATTTTTAATTGTGGTTCGTTTTAGTTCATATATTTTTAAAACGTTTATTTTAGTCAATATACTTTATAAAAAATTATCATTTTAATCTTACATTTTCAATTTTATCTCACATATTTAATTTTTACATGACATTTCACACACTAATTTTATTAAATATGTAGCCTAAAAATTTACACTAAACATTTTCGTGGAATTTTTAAAAAGTTGGATCAAATTGGTGACTTTTTAAAGGTTAAAAAAATAAAATAGTACAAAAACTAAAATCCGAAAATTAAAATTTCAGATACTAAAATAAAAATATAGTTTACAAAATAAACCCAAAAAGTCTACCGTAGATAGAGCAAATAGTATTTAAAGTTTTAAAATAAATTTAAATTATTACAAAATTACTCTTAAAGAAAAAAACAGCTTTTTCCGTGTAACCGCACTTCTTCCTCCCACAAACACGTGGAATTAGCTCAATTAAAAAAAACAAAAAAAAAAAGGAAAAAGGAAAAAAGCTCAACAAACAACCGAAAACCTAAAGCCGCCTCCCAGGCCGGATTCGACAATCCCTTCCGCTTCAAATGTTGGAATTATCCGAAAGATCTGGAATCCCCAGGTCAACTCTTTATTTTTCTGTTTTATTTATTTCTTTTTAATATCCAAAAGTCGGAGCGGGTATCCGTACCCGTCCTAAGGCCTGGATCCGAAAAACACTATTTTTTTCTGTACTTTACAGTTTACAACCCCACTTGTTATTTTTCTCCATAAAGAATACCCATTCGCCATTCCCATTTGTAAATAATAAATAAACGGTTTCTCAAGGAGGGCTAGAAAATCTCTAATTTCCAAAAAAAAATGATGTGGAAAACATTTTTCAAAAATTAGTCCATATAAGCATTATTATAGAGTCAGTGTCTCTGATAGAAGAGAGCGGCAGTATGAGCAATAAAAGAACAATATAGAGAAGGAAAAAAAAAAAAGTTCCTCCAAAATCCAAATTAACTAATGATACTAAACTTATGGAATAATCCTCTGAGTTTGAAGACAGCTAACATATGATAAGCTTATGAGACATAGGCCTTGGAATTTCTTCAAGTGATTAGAAAATAAAACTATGAAACCTGAAATAATTCATAAATGGGTCTGGTTTGCACTCATTTCTTGGCCTTCTTACCAACCCTGCAAGAATGAAAGGAGACTATTAGCAATTAACCCCCTTGTTTCAAATAGATGATAATAACAATAAGTATAATACAAAAGCCTTCTCTTTTCTTTTCTTTTTTTCTTTTGGGGGTGAGGTTCTTACTCTGCTTGTTGAGTTCCTCTTTCTACAGGACCCTGTGAAAGCATTGTCACAAAACATAATTAGCCAACAGTATAGATAAATGATAAGCCCCGGGTCGCTAAGTTCTATACTTAAAGGAGGGGGGACCACGTGAGGGCGTGCGATTTGTGGGACCTCGAGAATATTGTTAGTTATGGAGGGAGTCATGAGATAAGTTTTTGGGGTGATTTAAAGTCGGAGGAATGAGAGGAGGGTAAGTTTTTGGTATCTTTTGTAAGGCTCATATTTTGAGTTTTCTTGGGAGAGTTGTGGAGCACTCAAACTTCGTTTTTGGCCTGTTATTATAAATCAAATTGGGTTTTAACAATAGCAAATTGGCAGTGTGCATTCAGTACCCACCCACCAACCAGAGGTTCAAAACTAATTAATGACTCCATGGCTAGAAACTAAAGGTTAACTAAAGATGCAAGTTACATGCCATAGTTGATATTTCCCAGCAACTTCAACAACAATGTTTTCAACTACACGGTAATTTTGAAATCCAGCTCTTAAGACTTACCTGTGCTAAACGTTCCTCTCTTCTCGCAATCTTACGTTCTCGGCTTGCCTTGTTCTTAGCGCGCTTGGCCTCAAATTGATCAGAAAGTGTTTTCTCTCTAGCTTTTTCAGCTTTTGATTTGTGAATACTCTCCATTAGAACTCTCTTGTTCTTGAAGACATTACCCTTGACCTTCATATACATGTCATGATACATGTGCTTGTCGATTTTTTTGGACTCCCGGTACTTACGAAGAAGACGCCTCAGTACACGCATTCTTCTCATCCAAAGAATCTTAGTCGGTAGCCTTGCCTCCCTGGTTCCCCTGCGCTTACCTTAATATAGCAAACAGCAAATATCTTAAATGTTCACAATAACATCAGAGAAGTGCACTCTTCACCTGTCTCACGTGCACTAAAGACACACTTTCTAGTAATATATTTTGTTAATTCTATTAGATACACCACTCCTCAAGACATACCCAGCAAACCACCAGTGAAAGAAGAAACTCACACAAAATAAACAAATCATACCGTATCCTGAGTGACGTCCTTTCCTCTTGGCTTCCGTCATTCTGCGGGCACGCGACCGAGAATGAATCTTGGTTGGTTTTCTGATGATGAATCCATCTTTTACTAGCTTCCTGATGTTTTGCCCTGTAACGATCAATACAATTGGAATATATATAATAAATGTAGGGAAACACAAAATATATTAACATACGAAACCAAGAAATCATTGGTAGAATAAGCTGGAAACCCAGAAAATAATCAAAGAGATACAATGTTAAGACCAAGAGAGACATGATCGATTAAACAAAAAATCAACGAAAAATTTTCAGAATGTTTAATGACTTAGAATCCAAACTTGGTAAATAAAGAATGTATTTCATTCAGGAAAATATTGAACAGAGACGCAGTATAACGAATGACGTAAATGAACCTTAATCATCAAGCGCATCCAAATTCCAAATAGGCAATAGAAAAATGCACCAAAAACTCATTATTAGAACCATAACGCGATATTAGATAGTCTCGTTTTTGTGTTGTATTGAAGAGAATCAGAGAAACGTTTGGAATAATTTGCCTATTTGTACGGGAATTCGATACAGCGAGGAATTATCATGTAAGGAAAATTGAAACTCTGGAGATGCTTCATATTTCCAGATAATCAAACTAGCACCGAAAGCAAGCGATATCGCGATCCATAGAAATTAGGGCATTCCAGTGAAAAGTTATTGATTCAATTGAGCCCTAACTGCAGAGCAGCAGCAATTGGAATCCGAGAAAGTAATGGCGGAAGAGTGATGCGATATAGGTAAACCGTAAACGTACTTGAATTAGCCATTGAGATTTCGTTGACTTCATTGGGATCAAGCCAGACCTTGCCCCCTCCACACTTGAGGACGCTAGCGGCGAGGCGCTTCTGAAGCTTCAGTGATACCATTTTTCCTCTGCGATTTTGCTACTGAAAGAGAAACGACTGGAAGGGTTTTTATCATATTTCTATAAAATGTTGGTATTTATATATTAATTGGAAACCCAATGACATGCTAGTATTTCATATAAAATTCGTTTGGTAATGATACAATATAGTCAAATACAAAATATTAGTTTATTGTGATGTAAAAACAATTTATTAGTTTGGTAATGATAAAGATGAAACTAGTTGGGAGGGATTCCTGTGTCTAAATATGATATTGTTATTGTAAATGTTAATTAGTTAAAGTTATATTATTATTTTTTTTTTTAAATTCGAACTCACTTACTTTAGTCGAGATATATGTTTTTAGCAGAGTTATAATCAGATTGACAGGTAATTTTAGATGTTTTTAATGTTAAATTAGTCATTTTGTCGTAGAAAATGCGTGTATTTTTCTTTCCTATTACTTATTAGATTTTGTACGTCAAATATAAGTGTAGATCAATTGGTTAGGGTACCTATCTCCAATTCCATCGTGAATTCAAATCTTCACCCCAATATGTTGTACTCAAAAAGAGGAAGAGAGAGATTTTGCAGGATTGAATTTATACATTTATTTAGACCTGAATTTAATTGTTTTATCAATTGAATTTTGTGTTATTTATTAGTTAACTTACAGATAATTATTTTGTTTAGTTTGAAAAAATATTAATTTCAATAGTCATTTATTATAAAAGAATCACTAATCATTCGCCAAAGCAAACATAGTTCGATATTAATTACATATATCTTAAACGAAAAGGTGAGGCGTTCAATCCCCTACTCTCACATATTATACTAAAAAAATCAAGGATGAAATTCAACTTTTTATTTAGGTTTTCTTTTTTCTTTTAACTTTTTAAATGTTCAATCCTTCAATAAATATCCCATTGGGTCGTATTTGGGCCAGCTTTAGTTTCTGATCATTAGCCCACTGAGTCCAAAAAATCGAAATCGAGGCCCATATGAGCCCGGCCCACGAGATTGAGACGGCGGACCATTGCCGTGAGCGAATTGGTCTAGCCGCGCCTTTTGAACACGCGGCGCTTTCGGTTTCCAGTGTCGTGGCGTGGCTCATCCGCCATCTCGTTTTCCTCGCTTGATTTTCCTTCTCCTTCTTATATTCAACTATTTCAATCCCTAGATCTCCTGTCTACGAAATCCCAATTTTCCATTCGAATCCTTCCACTTCCATTGCAATGGATTCCTCTCTGGTCGCTGGAACGCTTTCGATGGCAGCCAACAATGGCCTCGGCTTTGCCAAATTCCTCAATCGCCTCGATTTCGTATCGAACTACTGCGTCTCTGCCTCCGATTCAATCACCGAGCAGATTCCACCATCTTCCGCCGCCGGAGCCCTTCAATTATCGGCCGCACTGTTCCCCGTCGCTACCATTGCTCCACCGCCTGTCAAATCGATTTCTCGCCGATCGGCCTCTCGGACGTTCCTCCGGAGAAAGCGTCGTACGAAGCGTAGATTATACAGCGATGACTCCGAGGGCGGCGAGGACGACGGATTCGGCGGCGATAATTTCGACGGATCGTACGGCGGAGGCGGAGGCGGGAGTGGTAGGGGTTGGAATTTCGACAGATTTGGGGGCAATGATTGGGACGAATCATCATCGTCTTCCTCTCCTTCAAATCCCGCGTACTATTTTGTTTACGAGGTGGTTTGCTGGATCGCGCTCTCGAACTGCGTGCATTTTGCGTTCAAGAAGGTTGTTAGATTTGCAGCTGATGCAATTGGGAACTCCGAAAGGGGAAAATTGTCCATGAGATTAATCTCGGTTTGTTGATTGGTAAAATCCTCTTCTCAATGGTCAACATTTGGAAGAAAAAGCTGGCATAAATCTCTCATATTCAATTGCTATGTATATCTTGTAAATATTCACATTGTTTTATCTTAGAATTGGTTCCACATTACATATGGAGGAGATATATGCCAAAGCAATCTGGTATGCATTTGTAAATATGCATTTATAATCTATTCCCAAGTAAATCAGTTCCACACTAAATTGGTGCCTCTGTTGATTGGTTGATCTTGAGCAAACTTTTTACTTCACAATTGAATGGATGTGCATTTATGTTCTTCCTCAGTTCCTTCAGGCATTTGGTTGATCTCCCTGTGGCTGGTGCTTATCATTCTTATAATGGGTAAAAGTTTTAGAGTTCCAGCCAGTGAAGGAAATCTATGGGCGGAAAACATTTGCTTGTTTTTTCACCCATTGGTTTTGACTTCTGACTGACTCAGAAACTGCCTGGTATCATCTCTTGTCATGTCTCTTTGTTTCGTGTCAACGGTCCATTTGTTTTTAATGCACAAATTTAAACCGAACCCTCTGTAAAATCTTTGTTACAATGATTTAACTTCTGTAATTGGGTTGTTAGAATCTTTGTTATAATGATTTTTCCTAACTTTCATATCTTTTAACTTGTATCTCTATAGGTTGATTCCCCATTTTTCCCTTCCATTTAAGCAACTTGAGGACTGGTCTGTCTCTTTTCTTTTTGAGTAGCAAAGTTTCTGCTCTGTTTGCTGCGATTGAGATTGATCATCTATCACTTCATCAGCTCATAATTCACAGAGCTTTTTTACTTTTGTTTTAAATTCAATTTTCTTTTACTTTCAATACTCATATGCATCATGTATAGGAACTCTAGAAAGATTGTAGTAGAGAGAGTTTTGAAGTTAGTTGTAAATGTCATAGTTATTTGAAACTTCTTCTGTTCCAATTTTCATATTTGGGAGCTCAAATTTTGACTGGTGGGTATTCTTTAAAACTGAAATCTGTAACCTGTTCATATAATCTAGTTAGTAAATGGAAATCCATTGGCATTATTTAGGTTGTTTATCCACTGGCTATGGAGAATCGTGGTGGGGATTCTCTGAGAATTTATTGCTATTTTTTTATTATAGAGCATATTGGCCTACACTTGGGAATTTGGATAAGGTCAGATGTCAATAGATTTTTTTCCTTCGCCTTCTTGTCCGAGGAATAGCCTCCACCACTTGTATTGAGGGAGATTATATATATTTTAAATTTGATTCTTCTCTTGAAAAATAAAATTACTGGGGTTGTAAAACTTTAGGGATAATCATTTTTTTAGAGACAATTTGCAAGAAACGATTTCAAGTTTGAAGGAAAATCGATTGCTTTAATATAGTCAATTTCACTTATTGCTCAAAATAGTCTCTTGAAAGCATTTTTACTTATTTCCTTAGAATTCTTTCATCTCTTGACTGAAATCTGAATGTTTGTTTCTCAACTCTCATCCTTTTGCACAGCCACGTCCATAAAGTACACCTAAAATTTGTCCTCTTCTCGTATTACGTAACTATGAAACTTAGTGAACGAAATAATCTTATGCAAATTAATTTTGTTAGTTAAAGACGAATAATAAAGTAATATTCAAAACGTTAAGAATGTACCCGTATGTCATCAGCAGATGGATAATGAGGTTCAAAGTTCAATTCTCCGTCTAGTGTAACTCTACCTATGGTTTGCTTTGGGACAGAACAATTATAATTAGGCTTCGTAAATTGGAAGGTATATTATCCATATCCGGGTCTTTCAATTGAGAAGATCCATCGACCTAAGATGAAGAGAAAAGTCTATCTATTTTATTAAATCAATGATTCGTTATATTATTGTACGGGTCTTAAAAAAAGTTCAATTTTCTACCATACATTGAATTTAATTTAAATCAATTTTTTTTATAACGAAATGGTCTTTTTATCCATAATTACTAATATAGGGATGGCTGATATAACTGTTAACGTTTCTATTTTCACATTGAAATGCTTATATTCAAACCGTTAAAAGTGGCGGTATCAAATAAACACTTTACCCCTTACCTTATAGTCAAATAGTTTTTTTTAATACTCACCGAGTCTAATTCTAATTGTTTTGTTTCGAAGCAAACCATGAGACGGTTCATCCTATTCAGATATTCACGACCAAGAAACACTGGATTCTCTTTTGGGTAGACCCTGAAAGGAGAAGGAATGTTGGAATGCCAACCGACGTCTATTATTGAATTCACCAAACTCGATAGTATCCCATTTTTGGAACGTCCAGCGCCAAAGTCACTGAAGGGTAGGAGTGGAAGATCAAACTCACAACCTTTTGGCTAAAGATATATGTCAATTATCGTTGAACTATGCTCGCTTTGAAATATCATTAAATGGTTTAATTGTTACATCCAGAAAACACCGAAGAAACATTGTTTTTGGTTAAATTAATTTAGAAGCAAACACAAAGTGGCCCAACCAAGGGTAATTGTTTAAGAGTAATTTGAAAAGGAAGAAAACTAATTAATTAATTGGGTGAAATGGATGAGTTTGATTGATTTCAAAGGACGACATGCAATAATGAAGATGTCAAGGCCATTTTGATTTTTGAAATCACCCAAAGAACAAGGGAGAATTTGAGTTGATTAGATTTGGATGCTCCCTCTTTCAACCGTCGTTTTGATTTCGGGCCCCACTTGGGATTGCTGTGGGACCCACCTCCCAGTTTCCGTTCATGCATCTTCTCTTATTCTTCCTTGTTGTTATTCGGCAGAGATTTTTTTTTTTTTTATAAATTATTTTCAATTATTTCGTCTCAGTGCTCTTCACGCCTATGCTTCTTATCTGAGTTGCAACTTGCAAACATTAGTCTTAGATATATCACACACGCTTGTCACGATAATTTTCATGTCAATGTCCTAAGAAAATAATATCAAAGTCTCAAATAAGTTAGAAATCAGTATTTAGGTTCATATCATTATTCCTTTTTCCAAGGAAAAATATCTTATTTTCTTAAAAGCAATCTATTTAAGTCGAAATCGATAATTGTGGAGAAATGCAAGAAGACCTATGTTAGGTGATAAAAAAAAACATGACACATGAATCAATAAGAGTTAGTTCAGCCATAAAGCTCACATCGACCGTAAGAGATAGTTCGGCCATAAGAGGTACTTCGACCAAGAAATACCTCGTTCATGATTCAAAGCTCAGGCAACAAGGATGAGTTATATCACAAAAACACTCAAACCATCTTTCCGACAACATGCCGTGATTTACGGTATGGTTGTGACGGCTCCTCAACCACTATCGGAAGATCAACACCTATAAATAGAGTCGTTCATCTCACTTTTCAAGTATGCGAAACTATTCTCTCTCGAGCAATATAATGGATCGAATCGAGAGACTAACTTGAGCGTCTGAGTTTTTTACTTTCTCTTTGCACGTTCCTTCATACATCAACCACCTAAGTTCGAGCTTCACAAAGTTGATCATTTTCAAGATCAAACAACTTGCAAAATAGAGGTAAAGTACTTCGACGATCTAATCAATCTAAATTCAAACTATTTTGTCTCAGGACGAGCAATTAAATTTGCTTACATGCATAGGAAGTGAACTATGATATTTATAGGCGTTTAGAGATAAGAATAGTTATTCGGCCACTTTACACATCTTGTGAATGTAAGTGTGAATTGAGCGATTATGGTGGTGGGTAGAAGATTTGAATGGATGGCCAATGGTTGATCGATAGCTTTGGATTGGTTGAACGATAAGAATTATAGGTCGAACCTGACAAGTCATTCGAAGTGTTATTTACTGGAGCGGACACAATTCTTATTCTTACACGTGGCATATCATTATACATCATCCAACATAATCAATACAACATATAGGAATAGTCTCAATATATTTTAATAGAAATAAGTGTCTTGATCAATTGATTTATGTTTTACGATGTTGCTTATTAAATAGGCACAGGTGATCATACTTTTAACAATTGTGGCGACATGGGACAGAGTAAGATGTCAGAAAAGAGTCAAACACAATGACCATTTGAGCAAAGATAAAGTATTAATAAAACGCAGAGCGGTGAATATTAAAAACAAAGGGAGGCACGAGGCAGTCTGATACACGAACCGACATATCGTTCCGAGAGACAAAAGTAGACCAAAAATACACCACAACGAGTGACACATATCGCTAACTTTTATTGAATCTCCAAATATGATATATCTACAAAGTACAAACCAAAACACAAAACATAAAATATTACACACGTGCAAAGCAGTGAACGACATGTCGGACGCACGAGTCAATCTGAGTTAAACCAGCTGACCCAATTGCTGCCGATTCAGCGACCGGTCGTCCATCATCCAGAGGTCCACAACGACTCGGTCGAACTCGTCACTTCCCCCGAGTTGACTCAGCTGTTGATCCTCACCGTCCAGACCCAAGAAGGATGTCAAATTCGAAATCTGCTCTTTCAGCTCAAACCCACTCGCCAATTCATCGCCGTAGTAAATCCCGTCGTTGTACGAGTTACTCGTACGGGAACGCGTCGGTGGACCGGTGGTATTTAAACCCTCCCGAGTCAACTCGGGGAGAACGCACCGCTTTTTGGCCGGAGCTTGAGGCTGAGCCGCCGGGGCAAAGTTGAGCTTGGCCTTCTCGCCGCGGATCCGTTTGGCGGCTTCGTCGTACGCTCTGGCGGCTTCCTCGGCGGTGCTGAAAGTTCCGAGCCAAACCCGAACGCCTTTTTGCGGGTCCCGAATCTCCGCCGCCCATTTCCCCCACGGCCGCTGCCGGATTCCTCTGTACAAATTCTTCCGAGTTTTCCGAGGCTTCAACTCGATCCCCTCCGCCGCCACCGCCGGAGATCGTTCTCTTTTCTGAGGCTTCTCACTTTTCACTACAAATCCGTAACCAAAAATCCAAACCAATCACATTTCAATACCGACGACAATCGAAATTTCCATTCCTTTCAGGAATTTTTTACTAATTTATCTATTCTCCTTACATATCATAAAGGAACAATTTCTTTTAAGGAATCGCATTATTTTTACAAATTTTATGGGATATTATATGAACAAGTTGATGGTTCCGTACAATTTAAAAAGGGAAAATCGAATAAAATCAAATCATGGAAAGAGTAAAGAGTATTTTATTTACCAGAGGAGAAATCGAGGCCGAGAAGATCGGAGAAAGGATCGATTTCGGACCAGAGATCTCCATTACTGAACTTCCGGCTACGCTTTTTTTCTATAAAATCAGATATGATGGCGCCACCGCACATCTTCGCGTCCAATTTCTTTTAAGATTCTCAGGGAAAGAGAGAGAGGTTTTGGGAGAGAGTTCATATATAAATAATGATATATATAGGAAAAAAAATGAGAGAGAGAATGGGCCTTGGATTTGGGCCGTAAAAATGTAGAGCGGCGGTTTCAAACTCGGGTATGCAAAATTCGAAATAATTGCGCCCAAGTACTCGAAGACCTATAAAACAGGTTAATATAGTCCGTGCATAGTTTCATCTATACTCAGGGAGATAGATATATTTCGCATACATTTTGTAAGGGGTGAATTACTCTATTTATAAATGTGAGTTTCTAATCAGATTTTCGATAATTTTGGATCAAGTTGTCTTATTAGATAATATGTTTGTTACTTGTGTTCTCTCGATTATTCTTTAACATTGACTCGTATATGTTATAGATCAGCTGGTATGTAAAATATGCAAGTAGCTTAGCTTATGGACATCGAGCTGAGAATACTTAACTTTATCTTGGACATCTTGAAAATTATTGTCTCCTGATACGTGGCGGTCGATAAATTGCCTCCAACAAACCGAAACATTGAATTTTAAGATGATAATAGATGTTTTATATGTTAAAATTTTGATAAATATATATTTTCTTTTACAAATTAATCTTTTTTTTATCCATCTCTTTTATTTGTTAAAACTTGACGGTGGTCCATAAAATATGGTTGTGATCAGCACTCAATCATTATTTTATTAGATTATTAGTTTATTATTTCAGTTAGATAGTTTATTCAGATTAGTTGTTCTAATCTGTTTTGTATTCAGTTAGTACTTTTTGAGAATGTAAAAATAACGTGGAGTATTTTCCCATATTTCGTTCTAATATATTTATTTAATACCGTTTTCATGTATTTAATTCATTAAATACGTTTTAATCTTGTGTCTTATACGTTATTGACATATTATATATTTTTTTAAAAAATTAATAGAGGATTAATCAGCAAAGTTGTCGAAACTTAAAAACCGACAAGTCGGGTAAGCTTTTACATCGAAGCTTGTGAGCTAAGTCTGAGTGAGACAAAAATGGAAACCGTAGCCGTCCAAGCCAAAAACCAAGGTTGCCTATTATGGAATTATTGCCTCTTGCGATTGCAACTCCATCCACTAATTTTCGAATATGAAGTTTTCTAATTTGATTCATTTATATTTTATTTTACTTTAAAAGAAATTTAAATATTATATTTTAATCTTCAATATTTACATTAAAAACAATTATTTCTTATCTTTGTTTTTTAATAATTTATTCAACAAAATTTTCTCTTGAGATAAAATTGTAATGCTGGAGAGAATGGGTATATAAATGAACCAATATCAAAAATTGATAGTCACTATTTATACTAACAATGTACACTTTCGATGGTTCAATTATAAGTACTCCAAAGTTAAGTATGATTGGTTTGGAACAATAAAACATGTTGAAAGGACGTACCCATATTGGTACGTGTGGATTTGTTTTCACCCTTCTAAGTAGCTTAGATAGAGACAATGGCGCAACCAAATCATAGGGGATGTAGGGAGACGCTGAAGCTGATTAGATGCCGAATCTATATTTTAAATTTTGGGTCTAAGACGTTACATTAATAAAAAATTGTATGGGCAAAGTATGAGTCTCCATGTAATAGGTAATTGTGAGATATCAAATTATAGCAAATAATTAATAAAAATCAAATAAACTTCACTAGATTTGAATAGTTTAATATGTATTTTAAAAATTGGTGCAACTTTATATTATTTTCACCCAAAATTGCGACGTTTTCTAGTGGGGCTATATATTGTTCTATATTTTAAAAAATATATTTATTTTATGAGATTGATACCATTTATGTAAATATCACAAAGAATTAATTATGAGATCCAAAATAGATTGGATGAATAAATAAAAGAATAATTAAATAGTGTGGGGGCTAAATTAAAATATTTGAATTTACAAAAAATTAGAGGTTGAAATTTGAATCAATGATTTAAATTTAAATTAGAAAACACCCTGCGTGTGATGTAATGTAACGTCTTTTAATCATTTTTCTCTCTTTTTTTTTGTTTAAATAAATATTTAGGAAAAGATAAAAAGTTAAGAGGCGTAATGAAGAGATTCTTTACTTTATGACGGTGACCGTACAGTCTGGCAGTTTTTGAAACGCGTGAAAAGCTGCTTCCTTGTTAGGAAGGTATTGCGACGAAATTGTTACGTGGCAGATTCTGAATGGTCTTTTACAAAGAATCGTACGTCGGTAGGATTATTTTAATATTTTTAACCGTGCATGGAAGAAAACAATAGGGTTATTTATCAGAATTGGTTTGGAAAATTTAATGAATACAAGTATCCTCGTGGGCTCATATTATTACTTGATTAAGTTAAAACAGAAAAAAGAAAAAAAAGAAAGGAGAAAAAATGGACTAGGATAAGAACTAAGAAGTCCTACTTTGATATAATAAACAAAGTCTGCTAGTATTTTCAGAAAATAACTTTAAATAGGTTCATCGTGACGAACAAGTTGCAAACGAGCATTTGTCAATGATCTCAAAGATTAACAAAGACAAGATTTTGTCGAAGGATTATGTACTTGTAGCTCTATTGCCGGTGAGCTCAACTGTTGCGTTCGAGTAAATAGATCTCCACAAATCTGGTTAGAGGACCACCTTCAGTGGTCAATAGTACTGTCACACTTTCTTTATATTTGTTTTGGAAAAAAACTTCAAATAGGTTCCGATTACACCCATAACATCTATTTTATTTGATCTTTAATATGATTTTAAGCAAATATATGAAACATAACGATGAAAAAGTTGTCTGTAAAACTAAGTTTGTGTAATATCGATTCCAAATCTGACATGTGAGTAAATAATTTGTAACATTAATATATAACGTTAAAAAGCCAATTTCGCAAACTCCAAATTTATTCAAGAGAGCATAAAAGAAATATGTATTCTTAGATACAGCAGAAAATTTGAAATTATACAAAAAAAACATATTCTAAATATAAATCAAACTCTAGATAGAAAAATGACACATACCCTATATTTGAAAAAAAATTAAAAATTATTTTCTCGAATACATGTTAAAATGGATGCTATCTTGTGAAATTTCTCATTAGTTTGCTATAAAATGTTATATGGTTCATATTTTTTTCCCTTGAGGAATAATTTATAAAGTTAGTAAGATTAACAAACCCATCATTTATGAGAATCAAAGTCACATATAAAACGATTTATAACTATGACTTTATGATTTTGGAATTGTATAAATGTAAGCCTAATATTGCCAAGCAATTTTTGATGGAAGAGAATTGTAATGTATGGAACAAAAGTGGCAGTGGCAACTGGAAGTTGATAGAGTTGATGACGTAACCATCTTTGAAAATGTAAAGTGAAGGAAGTAGATATGATGAATTGCATAACAAACAAAACTGCAGCGTTTTCTTTCCGAAGCATACTGAAGATAAATAAAAAATAAAAAAAATAAAAATAGCAGCCTTTTATTCATCCCATTCCTTTTTCAACACGTAGCCAAGTCAGTTCTTAGCCAGAACTAACGTGTCTGACTTTGATTCGTTATTATTAATTTTTCTTTTTTCATAAAATAACAAGAATATTTTTTTCCAGTACAAACAAATGTGAGATACTCTTAAATTATGATAAAACTGACATCTAAAAAATCTAAATTTTTAGAAGAAAAACAAAATTACCTTTACATTATGATTTTACCAAGAGTGAATTTCATCCATTTATTGATAGATACATAGAATGGAATATCTTAAAAGAGATATAATGAAATTGTTTATTGGATTGATGCCTAAGTGGTTAATGGGATGAAACGTAAATTTATTGACAATAGATGTATGCTAGTTCAAATCCAAATGAACCTTTACAAATTTTTAAAATATTTGTATACCATGAAAGTATATAAAAATAAAAATTAAAAGAGAACGTAGGATTTACCTAAATCAAACAATGACCGTTAAATAGAATGTTTAGGATGGGTGAACTTTGTTTTAAATAATATATATTTTCGAACTTCTAAAAGGATTTTAATATATAGCCAAATGAGAATCAGACGATATTTTTGAAAAGTATTTCATTGAGTGAGTTTCAAATTAAATGTTTGTTTTATTAACAAAAAAAAAAGTAGGAAAAAAATAAATAAAATGCAAAATATTTCTTCCAACAGAATTTTAAATATTTTGGAAATAATATATTTTTATTACTTTTTTGTTTTGTTTACATTATAGTAAACACCACATAAAATATGAAAATGTCCAGAAAAATGAGGCCCGTAACTGTTTCAGCCCAAGTTCTTATGTTTCTACTCTACGTTCTACAAAACCATACATAGAATATTTTCAAAATGACATAGAAGATGCAAGTAAACAATAGTTCTCTTTTCAAATTTTATTTGAATTATTTGACAATTTGGATTCTGTCATAACATAACAGTTAAAATTAAGAATATAGAGCCAACCCGAGTACAAATCAAGTAATTAAGCACCGGTACTTTTCCTCAAGTAGCATGCACTTATGAAAAAGGAAAAAAAGATGGAGAAAAACAAAGTTCAATAACACAAATCAAACCCAGATCAAAATTCTGATCATTCAGATAAAACTAGATGGCAAATTTCTCAAGTTTGATCATTTCTGAAGGTAAAGAACAAGATAACATCCAAGTAGGAAAGGTTAATGTAGTTCAATAACACAGAATCAAACCAAGATCAAAATTCTCATAATTCATAGGTCATTGTTACTTCTCAAACTGGTGGTAAACAACAAGAAAACATCCAAGTAGGAAAGATTAATGTAGTTCAATCATTCCCAATAGTTTTGATGTCTGGACATAATGATAACGAATGAAAGAAGATCCAGATACAGCATTAAGGATTCCAGTCAACATACTAAATATTTCACATTTTCATGCATTTATATGCTAGATATATAGAAATATATGACTTGAATATTTAGAATGTTAAATGTTAATGCGTTGGATTCCAAACTCTCCTAGATTAGTAATGCATTAAGGAGTGGTAGAAATCTTGACAAACCTCGACATATGATGTGTAGTCTTCATGCATTGATGAATCACTAAATATTCACATTTTCATGCATCCATCAATCACGGATTGCTCTTATTAAAATCTCCTAGATTTGTCGAGAAACCTCCAACGCCACTTCGAGCTGTATTTTGGCCATCCATGGATGGTGGTGGCTGTACTGGATCTCTCTGGTCTTGACCCCAGCTTTGTCTCTGAATTGGTTGTCTCCGTTCAACTTGCATAGTTTCTCGCCGTCTATCATACCGTGGGCGAGGCCTATTTCTACCTGTTTGCTGTCTCTCATTGTACCTATACTGGGGTCTGGGGATGACCTTTCCATCAATAAACAGATCCCCTGAAATCAACATGAATGATTTGTACAAGAAATGAGCATTTGGCTTGAGATATTAACTGATTTCAATGTCAATCAATTTAATAGAGACAGAAGAATGATCACCTCCGTAATCTTTGTTTGGAACATCGAGATATGAATCGGGTAAAACCCATAGAACCCCTGGCAACTCTGTTCATCGGGAATGAAAGTCTCAAAGTTAAAAACCAATATTGTTCTTAACAAAAGCTAAATAGAAATGATCACACAACAACCCAAATGTCAACCTGAGACCTCAATGGTCTCTGACTCTCATATATCATTATAACTCGGTAACACACAAATGATCAAACTAAAAATCGAGTTGATTCTATCAGCAAACTTCAAGATACAAAGCAAATTTTCTGAACCATTCAGACATTCTCAGGGTACTTTCATCAAACACATTGAGTGCTTAAGCTCAAAACTACACTTTCAGATCTTCAATCGTAATCCAAATACTTGATACAATTCCAATATCGACAAATCGAGGAAATCAAATTCACAAGACTCCTCAATCTAATCATATACCACGCATAAGTCCATAAACTATTACCTTTCACTTTGTAAGAAAGCTCTTCCGAAATCAAGGCACCAAAGCCAGTATACGTAGTTGTACTAACTGAATATATTTTCTTCTTTGCCTCTTCCTCGCTGAAAATCAGAAGAAAATGAAAAACCTAAAATCAATAGAGACACGCCAATAAGTAATCCGTTTTTAATCCGTTTTCAACCATACCTTCCGACAACAGCGGCTAGAGTTTTGATATAAGAATTCACCATCTCCTCCTCCGAGGGTTTAGGGTCATTTGGAAACTCCAATACTATCAGCCAGTGCTCGTAATCACAGCCATCGAGGAGTATCGTCTCCTTTGGAGGCCGATTGCTCCAATTAGGAGAAGGATCGTTGAGGGGAGAGTATCCAGATCCCGAAGTCTTGAACCGTATAGGAAGATTGAATGCGTTGGGGGCTATTTGACCCAGTCTGTTGATCAGAGCAAAAGCGAATCGCAGGCGAGAAGAAACGGGCGACGAAAATGAGAAGGAAGAGGAGAAGCTTCGGCTTCGGGTAAGGACGGTGAATAACGTGCGCCGAGTGGCCGAGGAAGCCATAGCCGAGAACTCGAAGGTCGCCGGAGCTAGAGTTGATGGCGGGAGATAAAGGACGTTTCGGTGAATTGGGGATTTTAGGGAGGTTTGGGAAAAATGAAACACGTCGCACGGCGTCGTTTAGTCCATCATGGTGGTGATGAAATAAAAACTGAAAAGTCAGCCGTTGGCTATTATGATCATCAAACGGCGTCGTTTCTCTATTGTGTGGGTGGTGAAAATGTTTATTTCCTAATTTTGAATGGAGATAAAGATAATCGTGCAAATTTGATTTTTTTTTATTTAGTACTCCAAAATTGAAATATATTTTCCTATATTCGTATTATTTTGTTCGGAAAATATAAGGTATTTATTGAATTTAGCATCTACTAAATTAAATGTTTGAATGTTTTCATACATGATGTGAAATAACTCAATATTCTTTTACTAGAATAAACCGTAACAAAAAAAAAAGGTCATAGTTTTAATTTCTCATTTTGGTTATCACCTGTGCAATCGATTGAATCAAATGGGGAACACTTGTTTTTTTCTTGGGAAACATGTATTTATAAAGTGAAACACATCAACAAAATAAATAAATAAATAAATATATATATATATATGTGTGTGTGTGGAAGCATTATTAAGAAAATTTCTATGAGATTGGATACTTCAAATTTTGTGAATTAGATTGATTTTTTCTTTTCCATATAGAAAAGTTGTTTTTTTCAGTAGACTTAAAATAAATTATAATTAATGTATTTTTTCGGTTAAATTAGTGATTTTTTAGAGGATTGTAGAGAGAGAGATTTGGTAAGCAGCAGGAGTTTCAAATACCATGCATATTATATGATATATATAACAAGCTTAATATCTATTTTGCAGTTAAGTCCCCATATTTATGTATGTTTATATTATCACCACAGCAGCAGTTCTAGAGAGATCAGAAAACAAAAACAAAGCTATTCATTTGGATTTTGAATAAGCACGCCAAGTTGTTATGACGATCCCGCCGCGGGATTTCGCCACCTGATTGCAGTTAACCGGCGCCGGTTCTTTCTTCTTCCTCGGGGGTTGCTCCGCCGGACGCGGCGGCTGAGGAATGGCCGGCCTCGCCGCCGCCCTCCTCGCCGCCGGTCGCCCGAAGTATTCGTCGATCAGTTCGAACCCTTCCCTTCCGATCTTCGCCAGGTCAGCACGAGCAGCCATCTCTCTCGCTAATTAATTTAATTTCTGAACTTTTTGTTTTTCGTTTGCTTTGGTTTGTGAAGCTTCAGGGATTTGTCCGTTTATATAGAAGAAGCTTTTAAGAAAGCCTTTCCTACATGGCCAACTTGTGGGCCCCACAAGAGAATAATTATGTTATAATTTAGGAAGATATTTGGTTTGTTAGATTAGAAAGTAAAATATTGGGTTTTAAGAGCAATATGGTAAAGGGATTATGAATATTTGGGGTAACTTTTTCGAATAATAATATACTTTTTTTGAGAAATAGAATAATAATATACTTTAACATGAGATTTGTGTATTAATATTTTAATAGATTAGTGTATGCTTGATATTGGTACGTTTGGTAGCTTTCTTTTTTTTTTAGGAAACATTTGGTAGCTTTCTGTTTCGATTTTCTCAATTTTAACATAGAACAATAGAATTTAGGTTCAACACTCATAAATTATGAATGATAAAATAATATTTTTTATTTACGTTGTGTAACCAATAGAAAACGAGAATAACAAACCAAATTTATTTTGCTGTTTTCAAAATTTTTATACAATTTTGAAAATATATATTTCTAAAAAAAATAAAAAACAAAAAATATAAATAGTTATAGAATACCTAGGTTTCTTAATAAAATTGGTAAGGCAAAAACAATAAATGAGAACGTTTACAAATAGGTCTAATATTTATGTTTCTTATTTTTTGTTTTTCATTTACTATTTGTTAAGGAAAAATAATGGTGCTTACTAATTAGCTATTTCTTGTTTCTTATTATTTATCTATATTAAAAATGTAGAAATATATTTGATAATTATTTTTCTAAATTTTTAAATTGAAAAAGTAGATATTTTATATGAAATTGATTTTTTCAAGATATTCAAAATTTTATGTTACATACTCGTAGAATCCTTTGTTATCTATATTTTGGAAAAATATCGTGAATCAGAACAAGAAAAAATAAATTTGATTTTATTGTTTTCAAAATCTGTATAATTTAAAAAAAAAAAGTTTCTTGAAAATGATGGATGAGAAACAAAACTAGTTATAAACATCTATACTTATTAAAAATTGAAAATGAAGAGTAAGAAATAAAAAATAAGAACGTATCAAATGGACCTTAAATTTTTACCATTCCTTTTTGTTCAGAGAATAACACATTACTACTGTGAGATGTGAGATGAGATGAGATGTTGTGTGATTTTGTAATTGAAACTTCTAACTTAAGTTATTGATGTGGTAAGACATTAAGTCAAAATGGATTATTTTTTTAATAAATTGTAGTTTTAGAACACTTTAAATGGGTACTAAAAAAAAGAAAAAAAGAAAAAAAAAAGAACACTTTAAATGGATTTTTTCTAATATTACTATTTTAAAAATAAGTTTGAACAAATATTCTTAAACCCAAACAGTCACTTTTATTTATATATAGAAAATCTTGAAAAAGTTTTCTTGAATTATTTGTATAAGATTTAGAATATCATCTCTAGTTCCTTACATGTCCAAACAGTCATGCCGGATACTTGAGTGTATTTTTAAGAAAATATTGGTAACAAAAGGAAAAAAAAAATTTAAAAATACTATTTTAATCCTATTTTCCATTTTCAAATGTTTATTTTTGTTTCTTTATTTTATTTTATTTTATTTTTTCTTCATTTCAGTTATTATTTTCAAAACTTTTATTTTGACATGTTTCTTTTAAAAATACATTTGGATTCATGTGTCTATCAAATTTTAACACAAATATTCTAACGCAACGTAGACCTAAGTGGTCATATTGGATCCTTGGGAACCATCACAAGTACGGCCGGCCTATATTTGAACGAGAATGCCGTGTCGTCCAGCGAAGCCTAGAAGAARGTGACTCGCGCAGACAGCTGACTCCTTTTCAATAGAAAGGAATAGCCAAACCAACCCAGCTGGCTGGTCAATCTCAAAGATCTTATCGGCCGGCAAACCGGAGACGGACGACCACGGTCCCGACCTTACCAGCACCGGAGGTTTACTAATCAATGAACCCCCGAAACCTACTTTMTTTTCTGACAAAATCAACCAAGCCTAACCGGTCACGACATGTTGTTGATATTGATTGAGTTTGAGGGACTTTCGTTGACTGAATCCATCCATAAACCTAGACCCTGGCAACCTTCGTAACCAAAGCGTCACGACAACAACGAAAATCATTTAATATAAGTTATCGTTATGTTTTATGAAATTATTCCGTATATTGTCGTGTTAAAATTATGATCGAATGAAAATGAGATAAAAAATAAAATGAAGGGATCAAAATGACTTTTTTTTTTCCAAATACACGGACTAAAATAGATATTTTGAAAGTCTATAAACTTCTAGTTAAAATAGTAGTTGGGTCATTGTACTTTCAACTTTGTTTAATTTTAGTCCATGTACTTTTCAAATGTTCACTTTGGTCATTATACTTCCAACTTAGGTTCATTTTGATATTTGTATTTTCATAATGTTCGTTTTTCACCATGTAGTTTTAAAAAGTGACCATTTTAAGTTTTCAAAATTTTAACACAAATTCTAAACTTAATAAAAACTCATAATATAAAATCATGGTTCAAATTGTGAAAGAAAAAAAATAAAGTTAAAAGGAATAAAATTGCCACTACAAGGATCAAAATGAACTAAAATTGAGAGTACAGACAAATTTTAAAAATACACTAATCAAAATAAAATTAAAACTGGAGACCAAACTAATATTTTAACCTAAACTATACGGGAATAAAAAATTGAACATCCAACTTTTAAACAACAAACAAAATACTTTAACGATGGAAAACTTCAGGAATTTTAAAATGAATTATGAACATCAAAATAAGAACAAAAAAAAATGTTCTAAAGCAAGAATCGAGTTGTTTACCAAGCCATAATTTCCTTTTCCTTTTTATTTTAAGTAAATTTTGGAATCTGGAGGGTCAAAAAGTTAAGTTAGTTACATTCAACGTTTAAAAGATTTTACATTTGATATTCGTAATTCGGATTACTGATGGCTCAGTGAAGAACCCTCCAAAAAATGAAAAATAAAAATAATAGAAATAATAATAAAAAAATTCCGCGAAGGATTCTCTGGGGACGTCATAGTGGTGACGACGACGACGACCAATTTTTGCAGCAAAGGGTCTATTTTTTCTGGTATTTGTCAAAGTGTCATGTCCTCAATTACTAATTAATTTTTTTTTAGCACGTCAGAGATGACTGATCGAATTTTTCTTTATAATTTTAAAAATTTCAATCTCGTCTAAATTTTAAAAACTCAATAATATATCCCCTAAACATATTTTTAAAACTCACTCACTTATCTTATGTTGTATTTAGCCCTAAACAAAAATTATTAACAATTATTGTCACCTAAATTGAAAATATACCATATATTTTAAAATTGAACACTCTAATATATCTTCTCACATATATTCATTCTCTAGAGGTCACAACAAAAGTCATTTCTAAATATTTAAATACGGTATACTTAGTTAGTTACATGAGTGAAAAATACTCATAGATTAATCAAAATTAAAGTTACCCCAAAACAACGATCAGCTGCTACAAAATACTGTCAAAATATCCCAAATTTAATCCTTCACATACATGGCTAAATCTAAGAAGAAAAAGGCGGCCCCATAGCATTGACACGCTATCCTTGACATCTCACCGCTACGAGTATTGTAGCGTTAACCACAAAACAAAAAACGCCCGCACGCCTCTTGATCTCTACCTATATGTTTGGAGCGTTAAGATGTTCTTTGTAGCATGGCACTAACCTCTCGGCCAGAATGGCCGTGTCCACCTATTTTTCATCCTCCTTCATCCCTACGCATCCAGACTCGTCTCCGACTTGTTTTGAGCTGCTTTAGCTCCACAAATCTCAACATATTTATTATATTTTATCTTTCATGGATCCTTAACACGCTTGCCTCTTTTAGGTTCACTATTTTGGTCGAATCTCATTTTTGAATGTCGTTTTAATTTTTGACTTTGATATCATATTGATATTTGTAAGATTCTATTTTAAAATAAGTTGCGAGAAGAAGAGTAACATCCTAATATTATAAATTATTGTTAAGTTCTCTATCTTTTCTATGGGAGAATTATATTTACTAGTCAGAACGTGAGTTTTATCCTAAATATAAATACTTGAAAGGCTTGATATTTTATTTATTGAAACTTTGGAAGGTAAAGCAACAATTATCGGTATAAATTGTAATCTGAAAAGAAAAGTGGACTTATTCGTATTGATCCGAGAGATGTTAGGCAAAGCAACAGTTCTCGGTATAGATACGTACCAAGCAAAAGCATAAGAAAGGTTCAAAATTTATTATTTTTTTTCAAATATTATACTTATCCTTACCCTATATATTTTATTTCGTTTACTTTTAAAATCCTCGTTCTAATCTTTATATTTTTAAAAGGGATCATTTTTATCTATTTATTTTCATTTTTATTTCATTTATTTCGATTAAAATTTTAGCACGACAATTCAATCATTAATTTTAGTCAAACATAACTATGAATTTGTATTAAAAAGTCCCACTATGTATAAATTAAATTTTAATCCTAAGTATATTTGAAAAGGATTTTAGAATTAGTAATTTTAGTAAAATAGATTTAATGATAATTTATTTTGTGAGGGTGATTTTTAGATAATTATTTTAACTTTTAGTTACACTTTTTCCAAGTGATTTTTGTATAATTAAAAAGTTTTGTCTCTCACCCTCCTCTAAAATTACTTAAGAATTATCAAGTATGTTATTTCAAAATGGTAGTAATTTTGATACGGGTAAAAAGGCTAAAATCACTCTCAAATACACCCTAATTTTATGTGTAAAAATTGATTATTTTCTCCCTAACTTTTAATCAGGTTCATTTTCGACGATAAGAATACAACTAAACAAATAAAATACTTATTAAATTCTTTAAGATTAGAAATTCATGATAACCTAATCTTAACATAACTCAACTAGTTATATATCTCTAATCAAAAATAAAAAATGTTTAATCTTACCTCTATATTGATTCGACTGACAAAATAACAATTAGAGCTTAATTCTCCGAACAAACCGTATTAAAATATACAAAACATTGAAAAAATTCCGAAGAATTGAAATGATACTTAAATAAGTTAAATACTCGTATTAGTTCCGTATAATTTTATGATTGCGATTTAGAGGAATTTAATTCGCTTGGGATTCCATTCATAAATAGAGATTCCCACGCAACTTGGGAAATGCTCCAATCGCAAGACAGACACTTGTGGGGGCGGAAGCAACAGATAGTAAAAAGTCGGTGTTTCAAAATAAAGGAATCAAATTCCACGCCCAGCCATCTCTTTCCAAACTTTGCGAGAAAAAATGTTTCTTTCAAATCTGAATAAAATTTTCTTCCATTTTTTAAATGCCAAATATCTTTTTTACCTACGATACGAATTTATTCTTTATGACTATTATATTTTCATTTAATTTCCTCGATCTTCGCTAATCCATAAAACTCAATCATTAATCAACTGAGAATCATGTTAATCAATGTTTATTATTGTGATCGAATATTTTGAATCTTTCAATTTTTTTTTATTTCTCTTCAAGCTATTTTAAAAGAGACATAAATATTATTAATTTAAACCAAAATGAATCATAAAGTTGTTGGTAAGAGTTTCTTTTAATATTCATCATTTCATTGCCAAAGAAAGTATAGTTCAACTGTCTCCAACCAAGAGGTTGTGAGTTCGAATCCCCTCCCCAACATGTTGTATTAAAAAAAGTAGTTAGTTGATCTATACTCGAGGCTCAATTGATGATTTAGACCTCTAATGTAGAGGTTATAGCTTGACTGATACCTTAGGTGACCGAAATAGGAGATAAAAGTCAACTTGTCTTCTAACTAAATGACTCGTGATCGACTTCTATAGATTGACTCGGCCTCTGCAACAGGGAGGTTCGATGTACAGTTATTTCAATGTGTACATCTTTATATTGACTCATCATCATCACCATGTCAGATGTCGACATGTGGCTGGTGAGAAATCACCTCTAACACTTAGAATTTCATTGGAGTCACAAAAATATTTTGAAAAAGTGAAAGAAAGTTAATTTAAAAGAATAAAATTGATGTTAAAAAAAGTCTTTAAATTACTTACCAACCATTTTTTTTTCTATGAATTGTTAATTTTATGCAGTAATAAAGTAACATATATCAATGTAAAAAGAAACTCATAGGAAAGAGAAACATAACGCTATGATCTCTGTCTCATGCAGTGGCTACAACAATACCTTTTCAAATGCGCCGTAAAAATTCCTGTGAAATCCAGCTGGGTTGGCCAACCCGAAAATTCAGAAATTGCACTGGTCCAGTAAGGCCCATCCTTCATCTCTCATCCCAGAATCAAGGCCCAATCGAAGCCCATTTCTAACTTTCAGGCCCAATTGCACAAAGTCATACTCGATGGTATTAAAATTTAAAAATAAAAGAAAATAAAAATAAGAAGAAGAAAGAAAGAAGGCTGATCTTTATTGTTAAGAGTAAAAGAAAGTGAAAAGGACGCATGTATCCTTTTAGCCAAAAGAGGAGAATTATAAGGGAGAGATAAAGGTAAAAGATTTGAAAATAAAATAAAATAAAATAATTAAATGACATATAGATATAAATGTTTTAATGGTAACATTTTAGTCGATGTACTTTCATATTAGTAACAATTTACCTGAACTTAATAGGTAACAATTTAATTTCTATAGTTTAAAATTTGTAACAATTTTGCTTATACTACGAAAATTCTCAATTTATCGATCTACATATATAAAAAATTTAACAAAAAAAAAAATTCACAATGGAGACTAAAACATTAAAAACTTTAAATTTCAAAGACATGTTACATTTTAAATTCCAATGACTAAATTGTTTCCAATTTAAAAGTTTGGGGACTAAATCGTTACTTCAATTAAAGTACACGGACCAAAAGTATTATTTAACCTATATAAAATTAATAAATTGGAAAAACATAAACTAAGATTCTTGCGGTTACAATTTAAAAAAGATGTTAAAGCTAAGTATTTCTTTTCTTCTCCTTAAATTCATTTAACATCAGTTTTCTCGTAACATTATGATAATTTATAATTATAATAATATTAAAATTTGTCTTTGTTAAGTTTAACTAATCAACAACGAATCCGGGCCAAAAAAATAAAAAAAATTTATCGGTCAATTTAGTTCCCAAGAAAGAAATCGCCAAAAAGAAGAGAGAAAAAAAAAATGGTGCAAGCACAACTTTCACTTGAGGAAAAGAAGTTGGACCTCCCATTTGGTAACAGAAAAAACTAACCTTTAAAATCTTTTCCATTTTCAGCCCTCTCTTCATCGCTATAAATTCACCTCAATTCCACACTCTCCTCAAACCAGAGCCCAAGGGGCATACCAATCTTCTCTCTACAAAGAAGCCCCAACAGCTCTGCTGTTTATGCAAAAAAGAAAAAAAAAAGAAAAAAAAGTTTAAACACCCAAAAGATTTTTTTCTCCTTTTTTTTCCCTTTTTCAATAAGTTGTTTATTCACCGTCCAAGATGTCTGGTGACGACGGTGGAAAGAAGACAATTGCGATCGTGAGCGTTTGCGCTCTGGTCGTTGTGGCGATGGTGGTGGCCGTCGTAGTCACCAACTCTAAAAGCGCTGCTCCGTCCGGTGGCGAAATTACAACTTCGACAAAAGCAATCAAAGCAATATGTCAACCCACTGATTACAAAGAAATTTGTGAAGAAAGCCTTACTAAGGAGGGAGTAACCAGTACGGACCCAAAAGAGCTGGTCAAGTCGGCGTTCAAAATCGCCACGGATTACGTAAACGGGGCGATTCAAAACTCCACGACTCTGAAAGAGCTGGCCAAAGATCCACGAGCCAACCAAGCCTTACAAAATTGCCGCGAGCTCCTTGAGTTCGCCATTGACGACATCAAAGAGTCGTTTGAAAGAATCGGCACATTCCAAATGGGCGAAGTCAAAACGTTCGTTGAGGATTTGAAAGTGTGGCTCAGTGGTGCAATGACGTACGAGGACACTTGTTTGGACGGATTCGAGAACACCACCGGCGAGGCGGGTGAGAAGATGAAGCAGTTTTTGAAGTCGTCTCAGCAATTGACCAGTAATGGTTTAGCCATGGTCACCGAATTGTCCAAAACTTTGGGAGATCTTCAGCTTCCCACATTGGGCCGACGGCTCATGGGCGAGGACGACATCCCAGAATGGGTCAGCGACACCAATAGGCGGCTATTGCAGGCTGGGCCACCTGCAGTTAAGCCCAACGTGGTGGTGGCGCAAGACGGAAGTGGGAAATACAAAACCATCAACGAGGCTTTGGCTGAAATTCCTAAAAAGAGTAACATCACCTTTGTGATCCATGTCAAGGCCGGTATTTACAAGGAAACTGTTGTCATTACGAAGGCTATGACCCACGTCACCATGTACGGAGATGGCCCCACCAAAACCGTCGTCACCGGTAGCCTCAACTACATTGACGGTGTTCAAACTTTCAAGACTGCCACATTTGGTAACTTCTCCATTTCTGCACCTATATATCTATATGCTAAACAACATTGAAAGAAACTAATTTGATTTGTGAAATGCAGCTGCCATCGGGGCCAACTTCTTCGCGAGAGACATGGGTTTCGAGAACTCGGCGGGGCCAACTAAGCACCAGGCCGTGGCGCTGCGAGTCCAATCCGACAGATCGATCTTCTACAATTGTCGAATGGACGGATACCAAGACACATTGTACGCGCAGACCCACCGTCAGTTCTACCGTGATTGTGTCATCACTGGCACCATTGACTTCGTGTTCGGAAACTCTGCGGCCGTCTTCCAAAACTGTCAGCTGGTGGTCCGAAAGCCAATGGACAACCAACAGTGCATCGTGACGGCTCAAGGTAGGCTCGAGGAGCGTGAGCCAACCGCGCTTGTGTTCCAAAGCTGCCACTTCACATCCGACCCAGCCTACTACCCACATAGAGCTGTGAACAAGGCCTACTTGGGGAGGCCATGGAAGGCATATTCTCGCACCATTATCATGCAGTCTCAAATCGATGACCTAATCCAACCCGAGGGATGGCTGCCATGGATGGGCACCTTTGGGCTTGACACATTGTTCTACGCCGAGTTGCAGAATACTGGACCGGGGTCGGACAAGAGCAAGAGAGTTAAGTGGGCCGGTATTAAGGAGATCACACCAGAGCAAGCCCTTGCTTTCACCCCCAAACCCTTCATCGACGGTGATGCTTGGATCAAGGACAAGAGACTCCCCTACTCATCGAATATGATGTTAGAACGAAGCCGCACTCCAGTACAATAAATTTAGACCCTATAAACGGGGTGATGACCAATTTTCCAGTGATTTATCTCTTGGGATTGTGTATAGTTTTTCAGTTGCACCCCAATCATTCATTCAATTAATTTGATTTAATTATATCTTGTTTCCTCTTGATACTTCAATTCTGAAAAAAAAAGTGACGCAATGCAATCAAACATGATAATTTAAGAAGATAAATGTCAGCGCAAGTCGATGAAAAAGGTAAAAATTAGTATACTTTTTCATGAAATTCAATCATTAATCAACCGTTGTTACACTCTTCCATAAATTCAATCATTAATCAACCGAGAATCGGTGGGTTTCACAAATGTAAAATGTTTTAAATATTTACGAATCTCAGTTTTTTTTTCCTTCTCCTCCTCTCAAATTGGCCTCATTTTTGTTGAAATTTTCTTAATATTTTAACAACGCACTAAGTCTTGGGAATTATTTATTTATTTATTAAAAATATATGAATGTATGTAAACTTGATAATTTTGTTAAATATTGCAATGTTTCTCATGGCGTTTATTTTTAATCTTTCAATTTTATTGTTTTTCGAGATATTTTAAAAGAGATAAAATATTACTAATTTATAATTTTATTGTAAATATTTAAAATAATAAAACATTTATGAAATATTATGTCAATTTTAGAAATTTCACTTTTTGATTTTTTTTCTAAACTATTAATATATTTTAATACATAAAAGTAATTAAGTAAAGCGACAATAGGAATTGAAAAGAAAAATCCAAATACACCTCACATCTTGGGGAGCTACCAAATCCTCTTGGTTTCACATCACAAAGCATCTTGATTTGTTTTTAACTCTTTCCAACCTACAGATTGGGAATGGGAAAAATACCTTATTTTGATATCACAATTGGACCACATCCTAACCGCGGGAGAGGAAAGCGGTGCAGGCAAAATAACCATTCATTCCGGTAGTTGATAGTGGAGCAAAGGCTGGATAAAACATGGATAKGCATGCCTTATCATCCAAAAGGATGTAGAAACAGCGGGGTCGATCCCACATCTCATAGAGAGGAGGAATACCAGGGATGATAAGGGATTGCTGCAGGGTCAAGGAAAACCATTCAAGCGCCGAGATGGAGATGGCTCTGCTGCGAACCAAAAGTGTTCATTTTGAAACGTCAGACGATGATTAAATGGTTTGATATTTTTTTTACATGAACAATAAGATTTTCTTTAATTTTATTTTTTGTCTGTTTTTATAAATTCCGATCATGGTATGAGTCACTTTTCTAGTGGTCCACATCAATGCCAGTTTTGTCGAGCCCAGCTTTGGTCTCTGGTTTGATGGTTGTACGTGCTAAAAATCCGATACATTCCTGGGCTCATCGTTAAAAAGTCAACACAGGTAACATATTCCACTGTGGGCATATCCTTTAAAATTAGTTTTAAGTAGATAGGTTCGGTTATTTGAGTGTTTTGTTTGGTGTTTTTATATTGTATATTTGACTATGACATATATACTACTGAAGTATATGTGACATACACTATTGTGGTTATATAGGTCATAATCATATACATTGTTTATACTTATTTGGTTGTTATTTGTTTGTTCAGTTTTTGAGGATTCTATATCATATACTTGATGATGGATAAGTTAGAAAATAAGTATATGCTTTTCTTCATTGTAATTTTGTAGAAATTTTGAATGTTAAGCGTATTTGCTTTAGACATTCTAGAAAAATCATTAATTGATTTCAAATTTTAATTTAAAATTAGAAAGAATCTGACCCCAGGCATCATGAATGGGAGAAGTTTCTCGTAGATTATGCTATTTGATACTAATTGATACTAAATAGACTCAGTGAGATTTTGGTGTATACTATCATTTTTTTTTTGAAGTATGATATATATTATCATTGGAAGAACATCCTGAATATCGTTTTTCATTGATATTTACAATAGAGTCTTTATAAGAATATTTAAATGTATATTTGTAAATCTTTCTATAAAGAAATTTACGTTGGTTTTAGAAATTTCTATAAAGAAATTTTTGTGGTCATTTATATTGTCCACAAATTTATGTTCTACACCAATAAAAATATTTTAATATATATTTGTAAATCTTTCTATAAAGAAAAAAAATAATTACTGTGATGGAAATTTGAAGAACATGTTATAAGCCGAGGTTCTTTTTATTCCTTCATTAAATTGTTTTTCGTCACATCTCGATAGTTTATAAGAATATTTAAATGAGTTTTATTTTAGTTGGGTTTAACTAAACAAAAAGGCAAAGAAATCTGATCGGTCAATTTAGTTCCTCAAGTCAAGGAAAGAAATCGCCAAAAAAAAAAAAAAATGGCACCAACCTTGAATCCTACA
>NW_019104499.1:628927-662547 GCF_001995035.1 Momordica charantia
TATAGATTAAGATGTGAGATAAGGAAATGAAATGAAAACATAATTATGGTGATTAAAAGAAATTGGTGGAGATTGAGAAATCATTGAGATTGTGAGTGATTGAGGAGATTGAGAGTGATGAAGGAGATTGAGAGAAATTGGTGGAAATTGATTTGTGGAGATTGAAAGCGCCACATGTCATCTTCTCATTTGTTCGATTGTTGGATGTCACGTCAGCATAAGTATGTCCTCTTGATACCACATGTCAACTTCTAAGCGGTCCACTTGTCCATGTCACCCACCATGTAGGATTTGTCCACGTCACCCACTACGTAGAATTTTTCTCCTAACTTGTTTTGACCATAACTTCTTCGTTTAAACTCCGATTTGAATGATTTGACAGACATTTGTTTTGTCTTTTCGAGCTCTACAGTATGGACACTTTGAAACACTCAAATTGTTAGTTTATACTTTGTTTGTGATCATCAAAATATTTGGAGCCATAAAGCTAACAAAAGGCAGCGCGGTTTTTTGGTGTTTTTGCAGCAGTTTCAGAGGCGGCGGCTCGGGTGTTGGCAACACAGAAAGGGTAGATAGAGATCGATATTTTCGGGGTAATTTGTTCTCGATTATTCTGCGAGTTTTTTCATTCATGTTTCTAAGTATTATTGTGTTAAAATACTTAGAAGCCAGGGGCTTTTGTTGGGACCTCTAGGGGATATTATTTCCGAGGAGAGTTTTGTATCTAATTCTTTTAAAAATTATTAGTGAATTTAGACGTAGCCCTTAGTGGTGAACCAGTTTAATTTTGCTACGTCGTTTTGTTGTTCTTTACTGCTTTTCTTCCTATTTGCATATTTTTGGTTGTGTTGGATATTTTCTGTGGTAGGGAAATTATACAGGACCAATAATTTCCCAACACTCCTTCCTTAGCTGACTATAGGTCAAGATTGACCTTGCCGACAGCCTCCTGTACCAGAGCCGAGCACTCCCATTAGAGCTATCTGGAATGCTTGGTACTTGATGGCATCGAATGCTGCCTAGAAATCCATGAGGCCTTCGAAGACCTCCACATAATCTTTTGGGTTCTTAAACCCATCGTAAGGTTTTATAGCGAGCGTCTTGAATTTGGCAGGTATTGGTGCTTCTACGATGTCCGAGGTGAATGGAGATTCTCCCATCTCGCCATCATCGAACACACTTTCTTTCTTTTCGCACCTCTGCTTAAGAGCTTCGACCTGAGCATCGAACTTGCTTTTCATCAGATCGAACTCTTCCCTTGTGATAACTTCTTTAACTACAATCAGAGTATAACAAGATTGGGCCTTCGAGTTCGAGTTTTTCTACGAGCAAGAAGGAGAGACGTCCACACCTCGTAAGGCGGAGTTCTTCTTCTTGTTGTTGAGAAGAACTTTCCTCAGGTCGCCCTCTAGGCAACTGTAATAAGCCCCATCATTATCAATGGGTGCAGATCGTCATTCTCATGGTGTAGAGGAGGATCCCTGGTCTCGCCTTCGTAGTGCTGGTTCTCCCCATCCCTTTGGACCCGTGAATGAGTTCACGTGCGATTGGCTCGCATTAACTCATTATAAGTCTCTTCCATAGTCCGCACCTAAGTACGCATGTCATCGAGCTCATGTTGGAGGGTGGCAAAGTCCTCCAGATTTGCTGCTTGAGAAGACTTACGCGCCACTTTCTTAGATGTCTCACCTCGATTGCGGTGGGTCTTGCTCGGTCGTGGATGAGTCGGAGGAAGGGACGGATTCACGTTGCGAGTTGACCTGCGGGGTTGATCGATCCCACGATTCCCCTGAACCTAATCCCCAACAGCCTTAGCATTCACTTCATGCTTTGGGCCATTGTCGTCATTCAGGACTCGGCGACTGGGATGGCTAGGTATTTCAGCGGAGTTCGTTGGTTGAACCATCTCCGATACTTGATGATGGGAATGACTTGAAGTGTCATTCCCCACAGACGGACCAAATGTTTATGTAAGAAAATGAATGAGGTCAAACCTTAGTCAAGGTCAAACCGAGACTCGCTGACTCATTGCACAATGGATAGACCTGCACAAGAGGGCAAAATCTTTGACATTCAAGTCAATAAACAGTTCAGACTTAATAGTAAGTTCGAGGAGAAATTTGATATTTGGGATAAGAATGAAGCTCTCTATTTATAGGTGCGGGGTCCAGATCTCACGACCGGCGGTTACCCTTTTCATATTATAGGTTGAACCTGTCGGGTTGTTAAAGATCCCACATTGAAAAGAGAAGAGACTTAACAATGGTTTATAATAGACATGGGCTACTCCTCTCATTGCCAATTGGTTTTGAGATGGAACCCCATGAATATTGGTACGGGTCGTACATATCGGACCGCCTAATAATTATATTGGTCAAGAAAATGGCTAAGTCCCTCACCTCGAAAACAATTTCCTTTCCCAAACCGTTCCTATGTTAGATTTTTTTTCCCTTTTTTAGTTATCATTTATCTTGTAAATTGTGTGGTGTATATTTTGTTTTCAATTATTGTTCATATAGTTTTTTTGTTTTTTTTTAAGTACATTATTGTTGATATAGTTACCTATGCAACATTATGCTAATTTTAAAACTCATAGGCGAAAGTATAAAAATTACGAATAAAACATGGTGCATCCTAAATTTATGTTTTTGAAGTTAAAAAAATGTGTGGTTTACATGTATCTAAATTTTAATTTTGTTAATATAAAAAATAGTTAAAATTTTCTTTGGTTTAATATAATAAATGGTTAAGAACCAAAAACACAAAGTTGTAATAACTTAAAAAGAAAAAAAGTAACATGGATGAATTTTTAAAAATGCGAAAACAATAAGAAATCTACAAAAATCCATATTTGTATTTTAGTTTACATCCTTAAAAGATATTTACAAAGTCAAAACGAGTTCCGTCACAGAACCGCTATCCATCTTTCCACCCACCGAGTCAACTCACTGAACGCGCCGCCTCAATCTCCTCCTTCTCAAGATCCCGTTCCTCCGTGGCGTTTTCCGACGGAGAAACTCCGTCCCGTTTATCCCTACAGAGGATTCTCTTGAACGACAACGACTTCACGAAATTCGCCGTTGTCCTAGAGGTGCCGTGAACCGACATGTCGTCAATTTGCCGTAGTCCTTCCTCAGATATCGACTCCTCGGACGACGCTACCACCAGCTCCACCAATGACGGCAACTCAGACGGAGAAGGACAACCCGGTTCTTCTCCGCTTCTGGTAGATCCAGAACTCGGACCCGGTTCGGGTATATCCGGGTCATGAATAGATACGGATACGTCGGGCGGATTATCCGACCCGGTTTCCGGTTGCACTTCGGATCTACAAAGCGGGCAGGTCACGTGCGAATAAAACCACATATCTATACAGCCCACGTGAAAACTGTGTTTACATTTGGGGATAATACGCCCGATTTCGTTCTCTTCAAACTCCGACAAGCAAACCGCGCAACAAATCGGATCCGGGTCGGGCTTCGCTGAATGAACGAAAACGGGTAGGGATTTGAGAATCGACTGCGGCAAACCACGCGACGGAGCGGCGGCGGCGGCGGCGTGTCGGGGCTCAGCGGTAAATACAAAGTGCGCGCGGCGGTGGCGGCGGCGGCGGGGGGCTTGCCGGCGGTTGGAGGAGAGGAGGTATAATCGGACGTAGAGGTGGAGACAAATCATGAGGATAACGACAAACAACAGTACAATAATTGCGCCGAGCATAATTTTGCCGCTGAGAGCGTAGCGTTTGTACGACGGAGGAGAAAAGAATCCGTCATCATCGTCGTCGGCCATTGAAGAGCAGAGTTCCTCCGGCGTAATTGGGGCCGGAGCGAGAGAAAATAAAGAGGAAATTTATGAATTTTGAGAAGGGAAAAAAAAAGGAAATAATAAATTTGTCAGAAGGACGAAGGAAAATGGGAAGGAAACTTCGCAGTGGTTTCGCTCCGACCTTGCTTGTTTTTGGGCGTCTTCTGTATGTAGGTCAAGCAGATTTAAATTACAGTTGAATTATTTTAATCTCTGGCCCTATTTAATATTATTTTCCACTTTTTTTCTTTTTTAATATTGTAACAATTATTTGAATTTACTGGTGAAGTGGATTTGGCAGTAGTGGTGTAGGCAAAACAAACTATATTGACTAATACTTTTAAAATAATTTTTAAGTAAAATATTTTTTTTTATTTTAGCTGATAAATTAATAATTTATTCTGATTAATTTTTTTTTCATGTCGATCTCTTGATTTACGACAGGAAAGGCGAAAATAATCTGATTTTGGAAATGAATTAAATAATTGAGTTGTATTGGGATCTGGAAAATAGAACCATTGCAATAGACTATGGACCCTTCTGTTTTGGACAAATTTTTATGGAAAAAATATTATTTGATTAGAAAATTATAATACCATGAATCTGGATTTCTTGTCTTATGCTACTTTTCCTTTTAAAAAATAATCAAACTATATTTGATAGTTGGGAAAATTTGGATAGAAAAGGCATTAGCAGATGGTTGGAACGTACCTTCCGTAGGCCCACAAATTTGGGCTGGGGTATCACTTCCTGGACCCACTTGATTTGTCAAAAGTTTTGGATCTCTGTCCAATAACGCATTCTTCCGCTGTTGTAAATTTGTTTAAATTCAACCGTTAGATTAGATGGGTGGAGATCTTAACTTTTCTAGTTTATAATATAGCCGTTAATATTAATTAATCGAAATAGGAAGTCTAGAATTTCTAGGTGAAAGGTAGGTACAACGAGATATTTTATATCTTCTCTGTTATCGGCAGGTGTTGGAAATGTAAAAAATGGTTTATCAGATTATTTTTTTTTGTCCCACATGGATAGTCGGTGAAATGATTTATAATGAAAGGCACTTAAATGCGCTTGCAAAAGATGTTTGAGGTAAATCCAAACAATCTTCCCACATGGGCACCGCTCCGGTAGGACTCGAGAGGAAATAGAATGACAATATGAAGCAAACACGATTCAAGACATCAAAAATATGTCTCTTCTTTTATTTTAAACAAGTTTGTAGAGAAACAAATAGGATCGAATATCATATGACTTAGAGAATATGGCTAGAGAATCTCTTATTTGATGAAATTGTTACTTCTCTTTAGTCCTAATGTTAATTCTAACCAACAAAGTTTTCCCTTTCTTAATTCATCTTAGATTAACAAAATTATATATAAAAAAAATTAAAGTTATAATACTTTCCCTCGAGTCTACTTAATCAATCCATTTTTCAAAGTAATACTCAAAGCAACGTGATAGAATTAAATGATGGAGCAAGCATACTTGTTCAAGATATCTAAATCTGAAATCTAAAGATGCAAAATCATTTTAATGTTAGTGTTCAACAATACACAAAAGGATATGTTGAGCTTATGGAACTCTTTAATTTAAAAACCTACATTTAACATGAAAATATGAATATAGCTTAATAGTCAGCCGTAAAGTATTGCCATCAAATTTATTTATGGTTAAAAAACATAGTTGGTCTCTAGACTTTAATTAAAATAACGATTTAGTCCCTTAACTTTCAAAACTAATAATTTAATCCATGTACTTTAGAATTGGTTACAATTTAGCCCCGTCCTTAAAAAATTAGGTTAAGATTTAATAGAAATCTGATGTGGCTGCTTACTAGGATTCACTTGTACAAATTAAAGAGTTATTTATATAGAATTATAGGTCGGTTTGGGTCGATTCAATTTGAATCGGTTTAGGGCTTCAAATAAAATAAATAAAATCTCTAATTATCGGATAAAATCTCTAATCCTTCTTCAATTTTGTCACCAATTTTTGCCGCGGGATAGAACTCAAGTTTCACGGTGCATAATTTGGAACGACGTGACAATTAATGTAGTAGTTTTTCTAGATTAAGTCTAAAAAAAAGAAATTATAGAAGAAATTATTGTACTAGGTCAAGTGGGTAGATAATAGATAAGCACACAAAAGAGAAATAACAAAATTGACTAGAGAATTGAGAGAAGCTTCAATATTAAATGTCACATTGTTTTAGATTCAGGTCAAAACTTTTAGGAGTATTTTTTAAACCTAAGTAAAAAAAAAAAAATCTAAAATCTAAATTTTTTTTTATTATTATTATTTAAAGTCTAACGAACGTTTAGCTATTTTTCATTTTTACCGTGTAAATGGAGACAACCCACACTTATTTGGGCTTGTGATTTTGGTCTGGGTCTATCCTTTTAGGTTGGGCTTGGGCCACTTCTGACTTTTTGAAATGGGCCCAGGCCCATCTTGTTCTTACGCCATTGTTTACCAGAAATTCAAACCTCACTTTCACTTCACGAGCTTCCCTCTCCGCTGAATATGGCGGGTACGTACGGCTCCGCCGTTTCCTTCTCCATTCCTCGCAACCAATTCGCCATCTACAGAACCAAACCGCTGCTTTTAGTTTCAGCTTCCATTTCCCCTTCATCTCCTTCGAAGCTCACACGAAGGAAAAATCATCTGCGCATCAAAATTCTCAAAACCCTAACTAAACCTTCCCCGTTCACTGTCACTCCCATCCTTCCCAATCTTCCTCCGACCGACTCCGCACTCCAAATCGAATCGTCGGAAATCTCAGGACCTGCCGGCGTTGAGACCGAGGTTTCATCTCCGGCGGAATGTTGCCCTTCCTCCACAACCGTGGACGGTGAATCTCGACTCTCCGAGGGCTCCAACACTGCCTCGTTGCTTAATTTTGATGTTGCGAACTTCTCTTGGGGAAGTTTTCTCAGGTTTGGTGTTTACTTTCTCGCTATTTTTGCGTTTCAGACTATCTGTACTGTGTGGGTTTTAGGATATGGTAATTCAATTAAGGAAGATAATAATTCAGACGAAGGCTCGAGTCTTAAGAGCAAAAGCCGAAGAGAAGTGTTGCTGAATGGAAATGAGAGAATCGTCCATGGAAATTTCGGATCCAAAGCGAGCAAATTGGTTTATTTGGAGGAGTCGAAAATGAGGGAAAAAATTGAAGAGATTAGGTCAATGGCTAGGGAAGCAAGGAAGGAGGAGAAAAGTAAAATCTCTGATGATTTTGGGAACGATGGCACGGAGGATAGAAATGTAATTTCCAGGGCTAAGATTGGCATTGAGAAAGAGGTTGATTCACGACTTGTTAAGTTACAGAAGAGGCTAAATTCCACCAGAGAAAGGATACCGGAGTCACCGGTAAGCTATTTGCTCAAGTCTGATAATGTTGATGAAGAGGTTGAAAGGGATGATTTGAATGGTGAAGAGCAAAATAAAAGTCTAATATTCAAGAAAAAGTTAAAATACAGAAACTCTTCAGGTGATAGAATGAAGAAGCCTAAGGGGTTTCAAGGTTTTGTATCGAACGGGAAGAAGGGTGGCTCAAATAGTAAGGGTACAACAACTAGAGATGCAAAATTTAATGATGATAATGTGGGAGTGAAGGATGCAGAAAAGCGGGTAGATAAGGAAATCAAAGAAAGCGTTTCGGCAATGTTCAACGATGAATCGGTTTTGCAACCACGAAGTGATAGAAAGACTTCAGAAACCAAAATAAAGGGTTTGAAGAACAAACCAAATAATGGTAATGTCTCTAAATTACATGACATTTGTTTGGTTTAAAGTTTAAAGCTGGTTGTTTGCAATCATTAATCATTTTTTACCATGTTGGTACAATAGTTTCTTCTTCTCAACTTTTGATTATACTTGTTCAGAACTTATTTTTTCTATTCCTTTGTCGTAAGAAATAATTATGGTTTGTTTCTTAAGTTTTTAGGTGTCTTTCAGGAGACTTCTTCCGCTGAGAAATCAAAGTCACAGAATTCAAGAGATTTAGGGGTGAAAATGCCTCCTTCAGTGGGTCAAAACGACAGTTTTGCTGGAAAGAAATCTAAGGCACACGAAGGTAGAAGCAAACAATCAAATAAGGAAGCTGATTTATGGTGGTTGAATCTTCCTTACGTTCTTGTAAGTAAAAAAAAACTTTGTTGTATATACTTATTTTCTTCTCAATGGCATGGTTTTATTTATGAAGACACTACAAAAGTGACATATGGATGTTGGTATTCGTTCCCTATACCGAGATAATGCAAGGTTAGTTAATATTGTAGTTATTAGTTGAGATTATTTATGAGAGATAACACGAGGTTAGTTAATATTGTAGTTATTTGTTGAGATTATGTATGAGTATTTCAAATATTTAGACCCTGTTTGATGACCATTTTGTATTTTGTTTTCTATTTTGGAAAATTTTGCTTGTTCGCTCACAATTTTTCTTTAGTTTATTTTCATTTTTTTCTAAAAATTTGAATGTCATATTTCAAAAACAAAAACAAGATTCTTGAGAACTATTTTTCTTAGTTTTCAAAATTTAGCCTCGTAGATAGCAAAAGATAAAAATACATGAACGGAAATAGTGTTTACAAGCTTAATTTTAAAAAACATAAAACCAAAAACAAAATGATTATTAAATGGGACCTTAAATTTTATTCAACTGATATTGTATCAACTTGTTCTATCTAAAAATGAATTTAGTTGAAGGGCTCCAATGTTAGATAGAAGGGATTTTCAGTCCTTGGTAATGATTATCACTGGTTTTGGCGGAGTTGTAAAATGATCTACATTGACACTCTACTGTGGTTTTTGTGGCTGTTTTTTCGTATTTTGTATTCGTCTTGCTTGATTCAAGATATGAAGTTTGGTTATGGAAAAGGTTTGATGGGTCTCGAAAGAAATAATGCTAATTATTGAGTTGTGTTCTTCTGAGTAAATTAAATGCTTCAAAACAATGGAAATGTAGGTCAAACTTATTGGAAGTGATTTTCGAAATCTCCATATTTAAATTGTTGTTCTCTTAGTTCGAAGCTTGAAGTGCAGAAAGTTGTTTTTGAACACCATAATCTCTTTTTAACCTCAAAATGTATTACATGACAGGTTATTTTTATGCATCGAGGTTCCGATGATGAAGAACTAGATGGACTTTTCACCTTAAAGATTCCTTCCAAGTCACGAGACACTGGAGAATCTACATATACGGTTGCTTTTGAAGACCGAGCTGATGCCAATAACTTTTGTTATCTACTAGAATCATTTTTTGAAGAGCTCGGAAATTTCACAGCGGACATTGTTCCTCTAGCTACAAAAGTAAGAATTCTTTCTTCAATAGCATGATATCTAGTTTCTCTTGCATTACAAATTTTCATGTAAATAGAATCACTTCATACAATAAGTATATATGGATAGAGCAAAGATTTGAGAAATTCAGTCACAGAATGATTAGGTGTAAGCAATGAGAACATTTTCTTACTTCAATCATCCTGTCAAAGTGAGCTTGTGGTTTGTTATTAGTTCATCAACAACATGTAAAAGTTATAACACGATGAACATGAAGAAAGGCTTAACATCCTTGTATGGCGATTTTGTAGGAGCTCGAGAAAGTCAATACAAATAAGATTATTGTTGTGAAGAAGGGTCAGCTGCAACTCTATGTCGGGCAACCGTTCGCTGATGTCGAGATGGCTTTGCATGCTTTGGTCGAGCGAAATGAGAATGTCATTTCCCTACATCCCATATAGGAACCAGATACACAGAAAAACGTTCAAATACCGCACTCGATCCCTCGCAAATACAGCCATCAAACCAAAGATGGAGTTCATCGTGCAGATGGAACCACCATCTACCTGGATTTCACGATGATTTTGAAATTCATTGGAGGAAATTCATGAGCATCTTTTAGAAGTTTTCTGATTTAGTCAAGTCGAGTGAGTCAAATTTACCACAGAATTGAATTTCACTCCCACCCCAGATGGTTTTGTTTTATTGTATCATGTTCAACATGTTTGAAATTTTGGTCAGTTAGATGAAGAAGATAGATGGTGAAACATTATTCTTAAATTAAATAAAAATATTTTCTTCATTCATTTCAAAATCTTATTAAAATTTTTGCCAAGACTCGAGATACATCATTGGAGTTCCACTTTTTAATAAATGTAATATTCTTTAAAAAAAAATGGTAGTTGTGAAATTATTTATAGGATGGGACAATTTTGAAAATATAGTTTGTGAAATGTGGGAGAGTGAGAAACCCCGCTTTAATTCAAAGGGACACTTGGCGACAGCGTGAGCCGACGCCGAGGTGGGCGCGTGAAGCTTTCTGCGAAACCAAACACGACGAACGCACAAAATCGAAAGAGAGAATTTCATAGAAATTTGTTTTGCAGATCGAAACGTCACTCACTCACTTCTTCTCCAAATCGATACTCTGAAATCTACTCGTGCCAATTACAGATACGATTTCCGTTTCTGTATCTCAATCGATTCCCAGCTTCTCTTCCCATTTGAATTTCGGCTTCACTCTCTTCTCTGCTGCTTTCGCTTTGGCCTTCCGTTTCTCAGAGTTCTTGCTTGAGAAAGTTCCGACGTTTGAGCTTCATTTTGGCTCCATAGGTCGTGTAGTTTGTATCCAATCCTCGGCCCTTAGGGTTTTGCCGGCTTCTTTGTTCCGCGCAAAAACCCTAGTTTTCTCAGTTTCGTTTTGTCTGAAATGGTTTTCATTTGATGAGATGCGATGTCGTAGGGGTTTTGATTTCATCTCCGTGGCTACTAATGGGTGCCCGAACCAGCAACCGTAAGCGCGACGACGAGTGTTTGAGCCTCAATCGTTCGTATTGGTCTTTGAGATCACCGGATTTTCACGTATCGAAGAAACCTAAATTTTCTACTATGCCTTCGGATCGGCCAGTTGTCTCATCGAACTCTACGGTGGCGAGGCTCTCCCGGTACCCCGAGGAGACGTCGCAATTGCGTCGAGAAGTCCATGGCCCTTGCAGAATACTCAAATTTGGGCTCTCGAAGAGCTTGTATAGGTTTTGGGAGTCAAAAAATGGCGACCGTTTGGAACAGGACGAGGCTGGAGATGACGTCGGGAATATCTTGTCGTACAATTACCGGATTGCCAAGAGTCGTGCAATTGCTGCTTTGCGGTGCTTATCGAAGGATAAGGAGGTCATTGATTTGGATTCAGACACGCAAACTGAAAGAGGTGCTTCTGAAGATTCGAAGACTGAGGAGGAAGTAGAGGTAATTGAAGTTGACAAGCAAGATGGGAGGTCAATGTTTTCGGACCAGAGGCCTCTAGTGCAGGAATTGGACGTGAAGATGTTGGATGTTCATCAGCCATCGTCGTCTTACGATGTTATAGATTTGAAGAACGACAGTTCGAAGATGGAGAACGCTGAGAAAATGCTTGGGGCTTTGTCACTGGAACGGGACATGTCCAGCGTTTCTGCGTACAAGAAATTGCTGCAGAGTGTGGAAAAGCGGACATCGAGGTTGAGAAGCTTGGATTTCGAAATCAAGCTGAATGAGAAGCGTCGGTTACTGCTTCAATCGCAAACACCAAAGAAGAAGCCCCTCGATGTACGTTTCTTTACTTCTATAGTCTTTAATTTTTCTTTTTCTCCTTCCAAACTCTTGTTCTGGATAATGGAATTTCACCACTTCTCTGCTACTGAAAACGTATTCTTTTTTTCCAGGAGATTCCACCGGATCTTTTTACTCCTCTTACAAAGGAAGAGGAGGCTGAGGTTGAACGTGCATTCTCTACTAACCGGTATTTTGTGATGAACTTATAATCTTTCATGCAGTGCATTTTGTTCTTTGCATGACTTTTGTTCATTTATGTAGGAGGAAGGTTTTGGTCGCTCATGAGAATTCAAATATTGAGATTAGTGGGCAAACTTTGCAGTGTCTGAGACCAGGTGCCTGGTTAAACGATGAGGTATTCTTTGTGCTAATATGTTTCCTCTTCATGCATCTGCGAAAATAAAATAATATAATATCCTTGATTGTTTATATAATTTGTATTTATCCTTTGTAGGTGATTAATTTGTATCTTGAGTTGCTGAAAGAAAGGGAAAGAAGGGAGCCAGAGAAGTATTTGAAATGCCATTTCTTTAATACCTTTTTCTATAAAAAGGTTGGATAGCTTTACTTGGACTTTATACTGTAATTTCTTTTTGTTTATGTCATTTAATCACCCATTAATTATTTTTGTCATACTATCCATACATTCACTATGTGCATTTACTTTAAGATTGCAAGGTTTTACATTCCTGAATTTTATAATTATAAGAAATTGAGCTGTTTAACTGCCTTTATGGCCACATTTGAGTTTACAAAATGTATAGCATTGTAAGTCAGTCCAGGCCTGAAAACTGCTTTTGAGGGAATTGCACCATGAAAAGGAGTCCTCTTTTATGCATAAATGGTTTTCATTCCGCGCAATAAATTGTAACATTCTTCTTATGTTTCTCACTCAGACATTTCTCTCTTACATATATAAATATTTTTCTTTTGTTCTTAATGAAAGTGTGGTTTCTACTTTTTGTCCATGTTTCAATAGTGATGATTTGACTTTAGGTCGGTTTTTCCTTTCTTGTTGCTGACAGTTGATAAATGGAAGGAATGGCTATGATTACAAATCTGTTAGAAGATGGACCAGCCAAAAGAAGTTGAGATATGAACTCATCGATTGTGATAAAGTAATATTCGGCCCCCTCTAAACTCTATTATTCAACTAAACAGTGACCATTGAGGTATGTCATGAATTATTTTGTCACTGACCCAATTTAATAACTTGTTTAGATATTTGTTCCCATCCATAGAGAAGTACACTGGTGCCTAGCAGTAATCAACAAGAAGGAGAAGAAGTTTCAGTATCTTGATTCTCTCAGGGGAATGGATTCTCATGTTTTAAAAATATTGGTATGCTTTGTATTTTCTCCTTGCAATTCGTTGCTTCATTTGTATGGTTCCTGAACTTTTTGGGAAGGTAGTTTCATGGTAGTACACATCTAGGGCGTACTTGGTATCTGGATTACTCTTGTGTACTGAGGAGGATTTATTAGATAAGGTTGATAATTACTGTGTGATGTGTTGAATGTGTACTGAGGAGGATTTATTACATTTTAAAAACATGGTAGTAAAATTGAAATGCCTTGGAAGTAGATCCACTAGAAAACTGGTCATTGAACAGAAATCATATGTGACTCAGTTTTGCATATCTTTCTCTTTCGAACATATATATGTCTGTGAGATTTCACTCTCTGAAATTTTTCTCTATAACTGTCTTTCCCTGTCTCTTTAACATCACTCCCTCGACCAAAACATTGTTCTCTCAAACTTTTATGTCTCTAAAATTCTCCTTTCCCTCTACAACTTTTCTTTTCCCCTCTCTTAACATTTCTCTCTCTCTATAATTTCTCTTTCTTTAACCTTTCTCCTACTTTTCTTTCCCCTTTATAAATTTTCATTGTCATTACCACAAATTATATTACTTTCCACCAACCCATGGCATGCATCTGTCATTGCCTTGAACACTGCTGCAATTATGACATGCATTTAGGTGAGTGACGCATGTTTCTTGCATTTTATTTCATCTTGACGAGGTCGAAAGTTTTTCGAATTTCCTAATACCCTCTTCATTTTCTTACATATATCTCTGAGAATTTTCTTCTTCTCTCGCTCTTTTTTTCTTTTCCCTTTTTTAGAACATATTTATCCTTTTCCTTTGTTTTTGCATTTATCTGCATATCCTTAAGAAAGTTATTTTGTTTGGGTATAATTTTCTACTGATTACTATTTGTGGTTATGTTACATATGTTGTGCACCTCATTTTACTTGGGCTAACGCCCTTGCATCTGATGCCTAGACTGGAAGAAGCTTTTTTACATCATTAAGTTTTAGTGTCCCTTGAACCTTGAATACACTCGATGCTGTTTTCATGACAGAATTTGATATTGCACAATACTCTATAAAAAGATTGGATTGGAAGTCAACTTATAATTTTGATCATATTGTACTAGGCGAGATATTTTGTAGATGAGGTGAAGGACAAGAGTGGAAAAGATATTGATATCAGTTCTTGGACACAAGAATTTGTCGAAGACCTTCCTGAGCAAGAAAATGGGTCAGTACTACTTACCTTTTGAATTAATGTTTGTTTCTTGTCTATAATCTATTCTATTCTGAAAAATTACTGAAAAGCAGAACAAAATGTGTTTTACATATACATTGCATTTTTTCTTACAATTCTTTCAACTGAAACAGGTTTGACTGTGGCATGTTTATGATCAAATATGCTGATTTTTATAGCAGAGGTTTGAATCTCTGTTTCAAGCAGGTAAATATGGTTGGAAGTTTCTTACACGTGCATTTCTGATTACTTACAAGTCAAACCATCCGGAGTCGTTTTTAGGGAAGCGGTGGCTTTGAATGTGTATTTTACCTCCTTGGACTTATGTTTCGATTATGATATGAATTATTAGGTTAAGTAACTTTCAGGTTGTCTTATTAAGTCCCCCCTAAATTTTGAGAAGTACCTAATTGGGGTCCTAAACGTCAATTTTGTTTCTAGTAGGTCCATGAAATTTTAAAAATGTTAGACAGACCTATTAAACGACTTGAAAGTTTTGGGACACAGTAGATAATTAACCCATAAAGTGTTGAATATATGCTTTATCGGATTCTTACAATTGTACTTTCTTTTTGTAGGGACATATGCCTTATTTCCGACTTAGAACAGCAAAGGAAATTTTGAAATTGAGAGCTGACTGATTACATACATAAAAGTAGACCTCAACCATACCCATAATTGCTAAAAAAGTTTCTTCACATTGCCATATGGATCAGATATTCTTCTGCAGTTAGCGAGTTTAGAAACCTTCAAAGCAAATTCTGGTGGGCAGGGACCCAGTAATTTGCCCAACCACTTTATATTGATATGGTAAGTGAAGAAAATTCATCTCGTCCGAATCCATCCCGAACATAGTTTAAATGTATTCGAATTATTTAATCTTTTTTTCTTTTTCATGTATTAAGTTTTTTTATGTCTGTAAGATTAGAGAGTGACCTTAGACAGCTACGGCAGCCAACTTTGCAAGGTTGTTTCTTAGTGCTTGGTCGTAAGACTAAGTCGTTTTGGTTTTTTTTTTTTTTTTTCCCTTTTTAGCTTCAGCTTTAGGTTAGAGTCCACGAATGTGCCAGGTCTGCACAGTGATGAGGAATAATGCAGCTTTGACTTTTGATGCACATTACACCAAAGTTTAGGCTTAGGCTTTTATATTTTTTCTATATTGTTTGAACGAAACATGCAGCTCTGTTTCGGAGGATAAATTTTCGCTAATCATAAATTGTTGCATAGTGGTTTTTAAATTTATTGCATGTCTTGAAATTAAAATTTATCACGTGTCTAATTAAATCAAGGGTTGTTTGACAAGTCTCAAAGCGTCCAGAGTTGAAATTTCACAAAGATAATTGGAGACTGTATGATAGTGTTTTCAATTTTGAAAAAAAAAACAGTTTGAAGAGTGAGGAAATTGTAGTTGTTTGATAGTAAAAATATAAATGGGGTGTTAACAAGATGTTAGACGATCCTTTTTGCTACTGTTTTCTATTTTATATTTATAAAAAATGTCATTGTTTTTTAATATATTCAGGTTTCAATTTATGTTCTTTTAAAAAGGAAAACGTGATTGTTTATTAACACATTCAATTTTCAAAAATACTTTCATAGCCATTAGTAAAACCTCTCTTTTGGGACAATCTTTGTAAAACCTCCTCTCTTAAAAAATTCCTTTTAATATATTTCAATCCATCTAACTACTAAACTATTTATAAAATAGAATTTGGTCCTTACAATTTTGTAAGTTTAAAATTTTCGATTCAATCTCTAATTAGACTTGACTTAGTGTTCCTATAATTTAAATTGAATTTCAATTTAGTCTTTATAGTTAAAATTTTATAAATCATCTACATTGTTATTAATAATTGTATAATTGTACTAGTTGATTTTTTGAGTCTTAGATTGAGTAAAAATATAAAATAAATTATGTAAATTTTTCATGTGAGTCTGCGTTTCAATATGAAGTCTCATTCGAAGCTCTAGACAAAGATTGAGTAAAAAAATAAAATAAATGATGCTAGTAAAATACAATTTAAAAAAGGTAAGATTTAACCAAACTATAAGAATGAAATTAAAACTTAGAGTTAAATTTGTAATTTGATCACTTTTTAATCTCTCTCAACATTTCTAACTGTTTAAGAAACGGAGAACATTATTAAATATATTTTATTTTTAAAAATAATTTATTAGGATAAAAAAAGGTTATCAAACACAATATTATTATTTTTCCAAAATGAAAAGCTAAAAACGAGAAACATAATGGTTATCAGCAGTACCTTAAAGTGTTACATGTGAAAAGGAATTGGCGCCCAATCATCCAAACATCCTTGAATTGAGGGAATGGTCGCTTGCACCTGCGAAACTAAGTTACTAAACAACGAAGGAAAAAATATGGTATTTCATCAAACATAAACATATTACATTTACACACACACATATACCTTCGGTTATGGTTGTTAGATGCTTAGAAGTTGTATAAATAAATATGAAAGGTCAAGCGAGGCCGAGAGAGAGAGAGAGAGAGAGCAAGCAAATTCAATTCCAATCTTTTCAAGCTCGAAATGTACAAATCAATGATTAATGATTTTATATAATATGATGAGATGAAGAAGAAAGCAGAGCAGGATACAGCTTAGGAGTTGGAGTTGGAGTCGGGGACGGGAACGGGGAAACAAACTCTCATCCACCAACCCTAACGCGGTACTCTTTTTCGGCTGAGTATCTCTTGTTCTTTAAGTCTGTGCTGGAACCTTGCGAGGCGTGCTTGAAGACTAACCAAACCAGCGGCCTTACGAGACAGCACGAAACTCAACTGGGTCACGTAGTTTTCAATGTGGCTGCCTGGTTGATCCACTTCTGCCAACAGTTTCATTTCCTGACATCCAAACGAACACACCATCCATTACACATGAAATAAAAAGAGAATCAATTTTAACTTCTGAAAAAGTTTTTAACTTACTTCGCGCACAATCTCCATGGTATCCTCTATTTCTTTTCGATGCGCAGCAATTAACGCTTCTTCTTCCTGCAACAGTTTTGATGAAACGTCATAAAATAACTGAATCACTGTGGGAAACGGAGAAAAAATTATGCAGCCACTTCCATGATAAACACAATGCAATTAAGCCGTTTTTCCTTTTGGAAACAAGAAACATTTTTCTTTGATATGGTGAAAAATTGAGCCGTACTCCGAGTAATCAATTGGAATGCATGAGCGGGAACAAGAAAACACAATAAAGTTAAATATTAATGGATAAAAGGAAGCCAACCTCCAGTATTGCATTAATATTGCCATCGGGAGTTGGCTCAGGTTCATACTTTCTGGGTCCGGCATCATTTGTGTTAGAGTTTCCTGGACCATACTGCTTGGAGCTTGCAGTTGAGAGATCAGTCACACCGCTGTCTTTCTTCTGCCAGCTCCCCAACTTCTCGGATTTTTCATCCCGGGATGATTTTCTGCGAGGTGGTGACACTTTTTGCACCTTCTCCTCTGCATCAGTTGAGTTCTGTGAATACATGGGAATCTTTCGACCAGTTGGTTCACCATGAGTGTTCTTCATTTCAAGCGGCTCCTTGTCATCTCGCACATGAAAGGTATTGCTTGATGGCAAAGCAGTAGTTGGCACTTCAAAGTCAGAAGAGGAGAGACTCTCTTTCTCTGCGACCCTTCTTCCCAACTCCCCTAATTTCACCTCTTGGCGCAGCATATTAACATCTTCTGCTTCAGTGGGAACTGGAATAGACGAGGCTGAAGAAACATCCCTAGTTGTTGGTTGACTGGAACTAACAGCCGGATCCCTTTTTGCATTTCCACTCTTGGACAAACTTTTGACCCTGATTTTATTCAAGAGTAACTTCAAAGTCAAATGAAAGCTCGATTTATGGATCGCATAAACCCTAGGATGTAAAAGAAGAGCATACCGGTCAGCATATCTCAAAGTGTTGAGAGTGTGTTCACATGAACCAGCATTCGGAGAAATGCATGATATCATAACAGTTCTCGAGTTGCCAACAAATGAATCACGGAGCACTTCTGTGAGTTTGCTTCCACGGAAGGGTATATGAATCTGATCATTGTCCAAGGCACGAATGCATTCCTTCAAAGCCAAAAGACTTTTGTTGATTTCTGCTCCCTCAATCCTGCAAAGGTTCCAACAAAACAAAATAGACAAATTGCAGCATTATTAATCAGTGTAGAAATTTAGTTGAAGGGAATATTTAAATATATAACAGAATCAGAAAAGATATTGAAGAATTATCTCAAGCAACATTCTGGACTGCAAAGGTTCGAGGCAGTTAAATCATGTACATGTATTAAACCACGATGATCAATTTATGACAAAACAGACACTGGTAAAATACTTCATCTACAGCTACCAAATAAAGAAGTAGCCAAGATGGTGCCCTCTCAAGTCTCAAAATTAAAAAACCTTAGTAAGGAACAAAAGACCAGAGGATAAAAATCTGAAGACAAAATAAATCTAAAGTACCTTGTCTGACGATCATTATCAGTTGTATCAGCCCCTCTTTCGCTGCCAGCCAAATCAATAAAAGAGATTTTCCCAACAAGCTTCCCACTTTTCAGCTCATTTCCGTCATTGTTCCTTCTCGAATCTTTCACTTCAGGATGTTTCTTAACAGCAAGTTGCAAAATAGCATGGGACCTAGAAGACTCCTCATTGGCACCAGTGGAACCCGTACTTCTTGCTGCATTTCCCCTTTCGATATATTCTTTGACAATTTGTACATCAGACACTTCAAATTCTTGAAGTCCAACAATACAAACCTGCTGCCGCCCATCTTCTCTCATGCAAAGCTTCCTATTACAGAAAAAAGTCAATTTCTGGAACATCTATATGCATGAAAAAGAAAACAAATGCAAGAAATATACAAGATAATATTCAATTAAGCAATTGGACTCTTGAACAAAAGGAATGACGTTTTTGGATCTGTATTTTCATTCACTTCATTTTGGTCCATAAATGTATCAATTCAGTCACTAACATTGATTATCCAACAAAATTATAGCCAAAAGTTGATATCACATCCGTGCTGATGAGGCAACTTCGATATATTATAGGATTGCATGTCTACAGGAACTTAAAGAAGAACTATGTCCGCTTCCTCATGACATCGTGCCTATTTCAATTACAATTAAATTGGATAATTAATGACAGGGAGGAGTATAAGGACAAGGACTAAAATAAACCTACGGGGACCAAAATACTAGAATAGCAAAGAATTCAGATTATCTTAGACCACATCTTTTTTCTCCTAGAGAACAATTAAGATCAAAAAAAGGGAAGAGAGAGAGAGAGAGAGAGAGAGAGAGAGAGAATAAAATTAAACACTCACTTTCTGTCACTGAGTAGATCAAACAATTTTCCACCATATATCTCAAAAAAGCTAAGCCACAACTTGAATCTCTGATTGCGATAAACTGGCTGATGTAACAATCTAACGAGGTCTTCAGCAGCTCTAAGAGGTAATGGTTGCATTGTAAATGTCTTACCACTGCCTGATTTAGGTAGAAAAAGCTTTTTAGACTAACTTCATGGTAATAAAGGGGTATACAGAATCAAAAATAGTTTTTAAAAAATGATGTAGAGCATCTTTCTTGAATAATTCTTGTCAAATCTTCAGATCTTGATTGTAATCTTGTTCTTTTTCCACCTGTTGTAAACTTCTTGTAAGCTAGTAGCTTTAAGACTTTAGTTTAAAGCCTTTAGCTTTTAGTCAACTGTTTTACAGCAGGTAAATTGGTTGTTACCTAGCTGTTAGTTAGTTAGTTATCAGCTAGCTGTTACTTAGTTTCCAGGTTCTTTACCATAGCCCTTCTCATATAAATAGGAGCAACTTTTTCCTTTGTGAGCATTATTCAGTAAATTCAATAAAAATCCCCCTCAGTTGAATACATAAAAACAAAAATCACTAGAAATAGCTAAATCAGAGTTCGCCAGAAATACAAATATGTGAACTACAATTCAACCAGTATGCAAACATGAAAACAACCATCTAGATCATAAGATGATTAAAAATTTTCATCAACATGCTTACCCCATTAAAACCAAATTATCATTAAGTGGATCAGATTTTATGCATACCAGTCTGGCCATAAGCAAAACATGTAGCCTTTGTCCGTTCAAAGATGATGGGAATAATTGGTTGCACAGTAACCCGATAAACCTATTTAAGAAATCATTCACATCAGTTCAAACAAAGATTCTACAAAATTGTTGAACAACATAAGAAGTTATTTTCTAAGCAACACTCAAAGTGGAAAAAATAGTACATAACCATTACCTCATCATTGGAAACATGCTCATCAAGAACCGCATCGAAGCAGAATTCATGTTTCTCCACATATGCAGTCAAGTCCACCTATTTCAATGTAAAGTATGGGAGAAAAGAAATTATGATCGAGTAAAACAACGCCACCATCAAACAATTAAACTAAAATTATATATTAAAATTTGGCACAATCAAAGGAAACAGACCTTTAGTTTTGGTTCATGAACAGCCAAACAGACATTATCACAAACTGTTACAATATCATCCTCCTTGCGAGCAACCTCCTTCTTGTTTAATGGTCTCTTCCGCACCTAAGACACAATACACTACATGTGAAGAACATAATGTGAAAATAAAGGCTAGTTGTTACATGAAGACCAATGCCAATCTAAGAAGCAAGGGTAAATTAAGGGCACAACACTAATATGTAACACGTTATTTTTCAAAAGGAAAAATTATGGGCATAGACAAGGTGACGAGTAAAAGATTGGCAATGAAAAGATGAATTTTATGTCTACACGAAGATTTAGATGCACAAATTTGAATCTAAATTCCAATATTACAAACCAGAACATCATAGAACTCAGACCATTAAAGCCTCGATAACGTCTCCTCACAGAAGGTCATCTTAATCCTTCCACAATTTCTGATGTAGTAGGAAATGGAGGGGGATAGAGAAAACCCATACCTCCTCAATAAGATTATAAAGCATCTTTTTTTTTAGTGATGATAATACCTCCTCTATTAGTGATGATAATAATGATGTTAAGGTTATCATCACTAATAGACCCCGGCTTACTCTTCAAATTTTGTCCTTAAAGTTCCTTGAGCCTTAGCACTTAGCAGTAATGAGTTTAATCACTGCAACTGATGGTGTATTAACATGAGGTACATAAATGAATTTTTAAATTTCAAGAATAGGGCATATCAATGTTATCCTTAAAAGCATTACATGAGGTGTAAAGACTCCGGGCCTTAGTGTGTTCTTATGATCCAAAGGAGAAATCCTTGAAGCCAAAAATTTAAACCTCAGGCAAATCCGTAAATACTAAATTAGATGATCCCGTAAACTTAAAAAAGATAAGAAAATTACCAGAAGAAAAAAAATGATTCCAATGGGTTTCTTTTTTACTAAATAGAACGGAAGAAAAACATGCAGTGTACAAATTTAGATATAAGTCATTGTTCTAACAAGGCATGCACTCTATATGCATCGACATTAACAAATGCCACACCCCCAAAAAATAGCTATCACCTGCTAATTGAACTACCGCTCAGACCAGGAGAAAGAAAATGAAGATCTACCAATGAAAAATAAGAAATAGAAAAGGCTGGAATAAAACCTCCGTGACTCCACCATTGTTTAATCTCTAGAAAAATTAGTCAAATGATAACACCCATATGCAAAGGATTTCTAGTTAGTATTCTACAAATAGTCTTCTGATGCAACTATAAGAAGCTTACCACAACTTTGATTTTAGCCACGTTAGTTTCTCTGGCAACATTCTCCTTTTCAACCACAGGCAATGTAGCCAAGGCATCTTCATCAGCTTGGGTTCTTTGCTGCCTGGTGGTAGCTATATTAAGTTCATCGTCAAATGTTCTAGTGCCACTAGGAATGAATGGTGAAGGCTCAAATGGTTCTGAGATAACGTGCTGGTGGGAAAAAAATCTATTAAAAAATAAAATGCAAAAATAAACAAAACAAGGAGAAAACCCATAAAAAATAATTACCATGTGAGTTTTCATACAATGGCATCAAGTAACAGATATCATAGTGCTTAAAAACATTTGTATAAGAAAAATAGTGCTTAAAAACATAAAATGTGATGTTCCAAATAAAAGTAGAGATGAGTAATTCTTGTGTTGTGGTCATGGAGGCATCTCTTTTTATCTTTGTATCTCCCTAGATCCCCTCACCCATCCTCCATCCTCCCCCCTCCACCAACCCCCCGCATCTCCCATATAGAAAAGCACTCTTGCTACATGGAAGCTCTCTGTAGCTTCATTTCTATGCAAGCACAAAATCCACAAAGAAAATAAATAATAATGAAATCAAATCAACGCCCAACAGTTCTTGTTCTTTACAGAAATGTTCCCAATCAAGCAACTAGCTAGATTATAGCGCTGAGTGGTTAATAGGAAAACACCTAAGATATGCCTCCAGGAGCACATATATAATCATGATTACGTAAAAAATCTCTCGTCCATAAAAATCAAGAACCCTAATTAATCAGCATACCTCAGGCAAAAGTTCGGTATCATCCATAGCATGGAGATCCAAGAGTCCAGCACCGAAATCTCCCCTAAAATCTGGAGAATAATAGCCATCCATTGCACCAAGTGCTCCTGAAGCTTGGGCTGTAGGCGTATGTGGTTCAGATCCAGATTCCCCACCAAAATTAAGGTTTCTCATCAATTTTAAAAGCCTCTGTTTCTCTTCTGCAGATTGTGCTCCATAACCCTAGGAAATTGGAGGGGAAGGGTAAATTCAATTGTTATGGTAGAAACAACAAATAAAACCACGTATAACATCAACTGAACAACGAAATAAATTTAAGTGCAGAACAACTATCCCCCAAATTAAACTGAGCTGCCTGTTAACCATTAATTCTACGTTCGACCTCAAAAACTTGAAATTTGCATGTGCTGAGAAAATAAAGGGAAAAGAAAGGACCTCGACACTAAATACTCAAGGCTGATTCATTACTCTCGCGCCAAATTTGTTGGTATTCCAAAAACATAAGGTAACGTTCGCGAATATTAAGCATCGTACCTGCATGAGGAGGGAGCGGTGATCAGCCGCCAAGGGAGAGGCCAGATGCTGCAAGCCAGCGGACTGGAGCCACCGAGCCATGACCGCATCACCAGCGTCGTTATTGGGGCCTGCATTATGCAGGGTCCCACCGCCAGCGTGGTCGTAAAAGGCGGTCGCCGCCGCAGCATTGCTCTGCTGCATCTGGCCGCCCATGTGGCGCTGCGAACGTCTTTGCGGAGCCAATTTTCAAGATCTGTTTGACAACGCTTCATCCAAAAGATAAAAAACCAATTCAATCAAGTCCGCAAAAGCACTCAAAATCCGACAACAACATCAACATTCCACATGAAAACACCCAGCCGATCCCCCGAGTTTAACCAAGCAACGAAATGGAATACTCACAGTGAGGAGAAAGGTTGAATTCGAAGCAGGACATGAAAGGAATTACACCACGACGAAATTCAAATCCTCAGAACCTGCAACAAAAACCATCAGATTCAAGTCACAACGGAAAAAAAAAATCATCAAGAATTCCAGGTCATTGCGAACGTCCCAAACGTACCAAATTTGACCAGAAATGAATAGGTTGGAAATGCCGAGATCTGTAGATTGAAGAATCCAAAGATCGGAATCAGAGATCAGATCTGAATCGAACAGAGGATGAAAAACCCTAATCTCGTCGAGAGAAGGAAGGGGGGAATGGGAAATATACAAACTCGCCGAACTTCTTTTTTTTTTTTTTTTAATTTATATATCTTTGTGATGAATGTGAGAAATGAGTTGGCGAAAATGGTAAACAGAACACTCCACGCCACAGAGTAGGCCTAAAAAAAAAGAATATTTTTTAATTAATGGAAAAAGGCGAAAAATAACATTGTAATTGGCTGGTTATATTCAAAATGGATTAAACCGCTATTTTAAGTTTTATATTAAATGACTAAAATGCCCCTCGAATTCTTGAGTAATTTCAACGCCGCCAATGGACGGGGGAGAGCGAGCGGCCCCGGCAGGCATAATTTTGAACTCTGAAATTTGTCGGCTGACGGAAATGCCCTTGTCTTTGGGGCACGTTTGGTTGACAAATAATGACACGCAACTTAATTTGAATTAAAGTTATTTCTTCATCACTTCTTTCCTCTTGTTTTATTGTTGTCTTTATTTTTCTTTTCTTCCTTTTTTAGAGAATAATATATAAGTACATTTAATCGTTCCAACAAAGTTGAAATAAATTATATGATGGTAGCTTAAAAAAAATTATATGATGGTATAATATATAAATTTTCCTTTTGTATTTTTATTACGCAGCTATTTATAACTTTAAATTTTTTATTTCATCACGGTCAAAATGAATAGTTTTTGTGATTATAAAATAATATTTTTATAGCATTAATTTGGTATTAGGGTCCGAGACCTTTTAGCTATATTTGTGTGGTTTACTATTAAATTTATGTCTTTTTTTTTAATATACTCAAGTTTATGGATGTGCATTAAGTGTCTTATATGATTTGTTTTAGGCATTTGTTTGACTTTATTTCGAATAATATATTAGTTGAACTATACGACTCACTTTCTATTTTAATTTAAACGGGATATTAATTCAACTGGTTCTTCAAGTTTAGTGTACTCATGTAATGAAGTTTAAAAGTCCATGACTAGATTGATTCGCTTTTTTTTTCCTATGTGTAACGAGTATGAAGATGAAGATCAAATATTCAAACTAAGATAAGATAAATAATAGATGTCTTATCCACTAAATAATAGATAGATGTAGGCAGAAAAAAAATGATGATATATTTAAGCACGCGATTTAGAATCATATTAGGTCTAATTCTTATTACTTCGACCGAGATGTAGATCAACACATCCACCATTTGAGTATCTTTTGGATAGCGCTTATAACTTTCATTGTAGTGTGCTCTCTCGGAATTGTATTAAATGGAAGGGAGTATAATGGTAAATTTTTGTGAAGAGTGGAAATAAAAAGTTAGGTGTATGTACAAATTTAGGAAGCAAGATGCACGTGAGACACATGATTTGCATAAGTTACTTTGGGAAATGGGCTTTTTAACTGAGAGAGGGCCCGATGCCATGCATCGGCACGTACGCGTTTATGACAATTTCTGCTTCCTCGAACTCACAAAATCATTTAATTTTATTTCTTTTTTGAAATAGAAACTCACAAACTTTTATTTCTTTTTTTCTTGAGGTACAAATATTTTAGCCTTTCCACGTGAGAAAAGGAGTAGATATCAATTGCTGTTGGCAGACTTCCAGACTCATTTAATTATTCTCTTTTCCTCGTTTCAAAGCATTTTCTACCTATAACCGTTTCAAATACATAAATATTTGTTCATTTTTTGTTTAAATACTATTTTTGGTTCATTTTAGTCAATGTAATTTTCAAATGTCAATTTTGATACTAAAAATGTTCCTTTTGATCCAGTACTTAAAAAAATGACTGTTTTAGTCATTTCATTTTTATCTCGTTTACTTCGATCGTAAATTTTAGTATGAACACTTCACTCATAAAATCTATTGAAAATTTGGAACATAGTTGTAAATAAATTGTAATAGAAATTGTGCATATCATTTTGTGTTAAAAATTTACAAATAAAAACTAAAAGGGTAGTTCTAAAAAAAATCACTTTGTTAAACATACAAAAACTAAAACAGACGTTTTGCAACTATATGAACTAAAATAAATCAAAGTTGAAAATACAAGAACGAAAACGAACTAAACGGAAAGTACGAAAAATAAAATAGTTTTTTTTTTCAATCAAAATAATATTTAAACCTCCATTTTTGTTCCCATCCCCTTGTATTTGTTATTTTTTGAACTGAAGAAAAAGCTTCATGGTGTTCCCTAGCTTTAATAACACAAGAATTCAAACTTTTGACCTAGAAGAAATATTGATACCTTCACTAGAATTAAGTTTAGATTGAAAAACATCAATAGTTTCAAGAAACCAACAATGTGTCTTGACTAGTTGCGTTGTTTTGATGTTTGTATTTTCAATATTGGCTCATTCTAATCTCTATACTGTCAGAATGTTCATTTTAATTTATATACTTTTAATTTTTATTCATTTTAATATTTGTATTTTTAAATGTTTGTTTTAGTTCCTGTACTTTTAAAAATGGATCATTTTGGTGGCTTAATTTTATTTTTAATCTTATTTTTATATTACAATTTTAACACGACATTGCATTCAATATATTTCTTAAGAAATAATAATAATTTTTTATTAAATGATTTTCGTTATGTGTAGAATTCTTGTTAAAATTTTACAAATATGGACTAAAATGATCATCGGTTAAAAGTATAGATACCAATATGAACATCTTAAGAGTACAATAATAAGAATGATAAAAAATTAAAAGTACGGAGATAAAAATAGTATTTTAACCATTAAAATATTAGTGATGAGCAGTGGAAAGGGAAGTTTTATTCGCTCATTTACATTTATTGAGTTTAATTTAGGGATTCAAAAGTTATATTATTATCTTTATTCGGAACAACTTACAATTTGAAAAGATATTTGAACGTTGCAGGTTGAAAATGAAAATGAAAAATATTATATATTTCAAACATCAAATTATATAAATACAAAATATTTTATTGTATAATATAGCAAGTTGGTCCGAAATTCACAGCAGGGAGCGGCTACGGCAGTTGAGATGGTCGAAACGTAATATTATCATCAAGCAGGGGTAAAAGAGTACTATCTTATTTCGATACCTATGATGCCACCAATACTCCAAACCAAATGAAATTTAAAAATAAATAAAGGACTAAGCTTTTATTGCTGTAAATATTTATTAGTTCAGATACGGATAAGTCTTTTTTGTGTTTAATTACTATTTTCGTAATGCTCTAATTTATTGCGGCCCAAAACTTTAATATTGTTTATTATAATTTCAACTTTTATTGTAATTTTAAAATGTTCCTCTCAGGCATTATATTTTATAAAGGGACCAATATGATCTATATTTATAATATTTTAAATATTTAGTGAATAAAGTATCATGTAATAATTATGATCGGAATAAATGAGATAAAGTGAACGTAGAGAGTCCCAAGTTATCACTTTTTAAAAGTATAATAGTTAAAATAGACGTTTTGAAAATCCATGAACTAATGAGCCAAATTCGAAAATACATACGAGAGTATAGTATTTAAACTTTTATTATTATTGTTGTGGTTGGTTTTGACTCCTACCTACTTACCTATACTTGAGGAAAGTTTCACACGTTAAAAAAAACAACATTCGGAATCAATTCATTATGATTTGATCAAAGGATTGTGAGTTTGAATCTTCACTTTCATATATTATAAAAAGATCATTGAACTTAGTTTTAACTGCTCAAAGATATATATCACTAAAAAGCCAATTAGAACTAAAGGAAAAGAAATCTAATAATGTGATTTAATATTGATCAAACCTGTTGGGCAAAGGAGCGGAGTTAGTTGTTTAGGTCACGTGGGGGCCACATGACAAAGAATGAGGCTGGTGGATCTCAAAGTGGGCCCAACGAAAAAGTCCATTTTCTTTCTGATATTTACTAACACCCCCCATCATAGCTTCAAATGCACTTCTTTTTTAAAACAATAGCCTTGCTTTAACTTAAAGCATGTGAGGGTGGGAAAAAAAAGAAACCCTTCGAATTTCCAAATTCGATTTTCTTTCTCTTACTCTCTCTCTAAAGCGCCTTCGAGAGCGTAGTATTTCTCCATTGTTGATTGATGGGTGCATTATTTTTTTCGTGATGGCGATGGCAATGTCGCAAATATTGGTTATTAGGGAAATTTGAAATGGAAAGGTACGGTCATATTATTTAAATCATAGGCATTCACATTTGTTGCCAAGTTCTTTAAAATGGGGTGTTTGAAAAAAAAAGGTTATTTAATTAAAAGGGAATAAACGAGATTTTGATTGGATAATTGTGGTCTGGGCCCATGATAAATAATCATGTGCCGAAGAAGGCCGGCCCAAGTGGAGTTGGGCTGGTCCAAGAAAGAGCACAAAAAGGGCCTCGCGCGGCTAAAGCTTGTTTCCAGAACTACCCATGCCACGTGGCGATAATTTTACGCATAGAAATGAAAATTACGCGGATTTTACGTGCTTGAATACGAGATGAGATCCAAAAGCGAAGCGGCGGGAAGCTAAAATACGCTGCGGCGCATAACGAATGCGATCGGATACGATAAGCATCATCCACCGTCAAATTTTGATCGTCATCGGCATGAATCTAGATACGATGCTGTTGACCGTTGATCAAGTGGGGCCATCTTGACCCATAACATTTGGGCATATTGGGACAAGCATTTGCCGAAAGCGGTGACCAATAAAGAGGAAGTAAAAGAAAGGTACCATTCTCAGATTCTAGAAGGTACACTATCCATTTATAACTTCGAGGATATTTTTTTTAATTATTTGAACTTCACACTTGGGAGAGAAAAAGTTGTGAACCAAGATTTTAAATGCCTAGAAATGTCGAAGTCTCATAAAAAAATATTGAAGAGATATTTCTATAAAGGTAGAGAAATTAGAAAAACGATATCTAAATTAACAAATAAATATTTTTTAATTTTAAATATCACGCATATAATAGAGACATTTATGTTAATAATTTTCATATTTTAACAATTTTATTTTTATAATATAATAGAAATATTGATTTATCTTTTAAAATATCGAACCTATAAATACATATAAATATTGATAGATATATGGATGTCAATGATTACTGAGTTATACTAATATTTATAACTTGGGAAGATTATTTTTTGAGTATAATATTTAACTTTTGAAGATAGATGGTCTAAATTCTCGCATCTTATTTATACTAAAAAGTTTGATTCCTATTTTTGGAGGAGGGATTCGAATAAGTATAATTAGATTAAATTTATAATTCAATCCACCGAAGGGATCTCATAAGCTGAATCATAGTTATCCCTTTTTGGGAATTGTGCCAAAGTGCCATGCTCTTTCACACTTGAAATGGACACGTCTATGAACCTCCCTCTCCATTTCTCTTGATTTACTTGTACAAAACTTTCCCATTATTCCACGCCTTCATCCTAGAGAAGAGAGAGAGAGAGAGAGAGAGAGAGAGAGAGGGGAAAAATGGGAAGCATTGCAAAAAAGGGAAGAACAGCAATGGAGGTGGGAGCTGATGGAGTTGCAATCATCACCATCATCAACCCTCCAGTTAACTCCCTATCTTTCGATGGTACAGTTTTCATAACTCAATTCTACCAAATACATTCTCCATTCTCAATTATTCCTCAGCTTCACAACTTTTGGCTATAAAATGCTTATTTCCACACAAAAATACAGTGCTATTCAGCTTAAGAGAGAGTTATGAACAGGCCTTGAGAAGAGATGATGTGAAGGCAATTGTTGTTACAGGTTAGTGATCTGTGAAAGTGAATTTTGTTTATGAATTTGGGAAGGGAAAAAACTAATAACTGATGCTATTTGGAGTGTAGGTGCGAAAGGGAAGTTTTCTGGTGGCTTTGATATTGCTGCCTTTGGTGTACTCCAAGGAGGAAAAGGTAGGCTTAATTCCATGCTAGGAAGTACTTTACTGGAAAGCACTTTTTGAGAGTGTAGAAGCAAACAAATCATTAACAACTTTTTGCTAAAGCCACTTATTCTAAAAGCACCAAACATAGTTGGAAAAAACTTTGCCTCACAGAGGTTAGGAGAAACTTTGCCCAATATATTAGTAGGGATGCATATTATTGACCTTTTGTAAGATTTGTTTCAGGGGAGCAACAGCAACCAAATGTTAGCAATATATCAATTGAAATTATCACTGATATTTTTGAAGGTAATGAGTTATTACTATGGTTTTGTTCTGTGCTGAGGCTACTGAGAATTAATTCTTTAATACCATCGAGCAGCTGCGAGAAAACCCGTGGTTGCAGCGATAGATGGACTTGCTTTGGGTGGAGGGTTAGAGGTTGCAATGGTATGTTTGAATCCTGTTGGATTGGTTCTTATTAGGATGAATTTGAATCCTGTTATAATCTCTTCGATGCCCTTCCCTGTCAGGCATGTCATGCTCGAATATCAACTCCTACTGCACAATTAGGGTTGCCCGAACTTCAGCTTGGATTAATTCCTGGTTTTGGAGGTATGTTTTATTTTTATGTATCGGTATCGGTTGGTTCTTAAGGACTTAAAAATATCGTGCATCCTGATAGCTATTTGTCTTAGGAGAATGAACAGATGATTTGTTTTAGTTTTCTATTGGGTATGATTCAGACTATATTTAGAGGCTTTACGTGAAGAACGTTCACTGATTGTAAATTCAGACTGAATTTTTGGAATGGTGGGTGTGTTTTCTTTTGCTTATGTTGATCTCGAGATTCTAAACTACTCAGGAACACAGCGGCTTCCACGTCTTGTTGGTCTTTCAAAGGCTCTTGAGATGATGCTGGTAAGTTAGATGGATAAAGTTTTTCAACAGGTCGTATATAGATGCATTGGGGACATGCATATATTAATTTCTCTGATTCGTCTTGTTTGTTATTCATATGTAAACAGACATCGAAGCCGATTAAAGGACAAGAAGCTTACTCTTTGGGACTTGTTGATGCCATTGTCCCTCCTGAAGAGTTGATCAACACTGCACGTAGATGGGCTCTCGATATCCTAGAGCGGAGAAGGCCATGGGTTCTCAGTCTTCACAGGACCAACAAGTTAGAGTCCCTTGCTGAGGCTAGGGAAATATTTAGGTTTGCTAGAACTCAGGCAAAGAAACAATCCCCGAATCTTAAGCACCCACTTGTCTGCATTGATGTCATTGAAACGGGTGTTGTCTCCGGTCCCCATGCTGGACTTTGGAAGGTTTCCTATCTTCTTTACGACTTTGTTCCCCTCAAATTGGAGTCGCTTCACCAATATATGTATTCTGTCCTGGTTATTGCAGGAGGCTGAAGAATTTCAAGGACTTCTACATTCAGATACTAGTAAAAGCTTAATTCATATCTTCTTCGCTCAGCGCTCAACGACAAAGGTTAGAAAATTAATGACATGAATGTTGTGTAGGTTTTATGTTAGTGCCAGAACTTCTATGAGTATTCTTCTTTCTACTTGAGTAGCTTGGTCTCTTGATCTCTTGATCTTTGGATGTTCATAGCTGTTTTATTTGTTTTCATTATCTTTTTCGGGTGGTGTAATCATCTGTTACTTTAGATGGCGCTCCACCTAACCAGCTAAAGTGAACTTCCCCATGTTCGCTTACCACTCACCTATGCTCTTGCAACATGCGGCATATTAAAAGTTCTGTTAGCTTACTACAAATACTAATTGTCAAAACTAAATTTGAGTGCTTCAATAACTTGAGATAAGTCAAACCATAATCGAATCAGTAGTTCTAGCTAACTTGTTATAGAGGATGGTCACATAGCCCTATTCACGTCAACGTTCTTCTCTCTTTATAATTGATAGGTACCTGGAGTTACTGATCTTGGGTTGGTACCACGAAGAATGAAGAAAGTTGCTATTGTGGGAGGAGGATTAATGGGATCAGGAATAGCTACAGCATTGATTCTCAGTAACTATCCTGTGATACTTAAAGAAGTGAACGATAAGTTTTTGCAGGCTGGTATAGATAGAGTCAGAGGTAAGCCCTTCTGTATTTCACCATTCAGTTTCAGATTTTCCTTAAACCCATGATTTGATATATACTCCTATAGCAAACCTACAAAGCCGAGTCAAAAAGGGGATTATGACAAAAGAGAAATTTGAGAAGACTATTTCGCTACTTAAGGGAGTCCTCGACTATGAAAGTTTTAAAGATGTGGATATGGTGATAGAGGTACCTCGTGATGCTTTTCTTTTTTCTTGTGTTGTCAAGGCTCCCTTTTCTCCACCGGGTCATGAGCAATAGTTGATGTCGATTTTGGTGTTCTTGAAACAGGCTGTTATTGAGAATGTTTCTCTGAAGCAACAGATATTTGCTGATCTTGAGAAATATTGCCCACCACATTGCATACTTGCTACTAATACTTCCACAATAGATTTGGAGTTGATTGGAGAGAGAACAAAGTCTCGTGACAGAATTATTGGAGCTCACTTTTTCAGGTATTCAAGTTCCAACCCCCACACCTCAAGGTTATTTTTGGCTTAGCATTGAGTTTTTGCTTCTGATGCAGTCCTGCCCATGTCATGCCGCTATTGGAAATTGTTCGTACCAAGCATACAGCTGCTCAAGTGATTGTTGATCTGCTAGATGTTGGAAAGAATATAAAGAAAACACCCGTTGTTGTTGGGAATTGCACAGGTTTTGCTGTCAACCGAATGTTTTTTCCTTACTCTCAAGCTGCAATTTTACTTGTAGAACGTGGAGTAGATCCCTATCGAATTGACAAGGCAATTTCCAAGTTTGGGATGCCAATGGGGCCCTTCAGGTTTATAATACTCAATGAAATTTGCTGGTCAGCTCTTTTCTTATTAATCATACCGAGTATTCTTCTACTCATTTTTGTGTTGTTCTTTCAGGTTGTGTGACCTTGTTGGTTTTGGTGTGGCAGCAGCAACTACCAGTCAGTTTGTTCAAGCTTTTCCAGAAAGAACTTATAAATCTATGCTAATTCCTCTTATGCAAGAAGATAAGAATGCAGGTAGCTTTATCGTCCAGAAAGATGCGTGGGGTTGTTTATCGAATATAGCTTCCTTTATTCTGCAATTTTTAGATGGTCTTAACACATAAGTCCTGTTCCTCTGTTTTAATTTTGAGACGACATTACACCTCATTTCAGGTGAATCCACTCGTAAAGGTTTCTACGTCTATGACAAGAACCGCAAAGCTGGGCCGAATCCTGAGTTGAAGAAATATATTGAGAAGGCTATGAGCACTTCTGGTGTTTCAATTGACCCTAAGGTTTCTCTCCCCCCTTTCTACTTAGAAACACTTGTTTGCTTCCTTATCTTGACTTAGCATTTCTTTTGTGGCCTCAGCATGGGCAGGAGAATGCAGTACTTGAATCATGTCATAAAATTGTTTGTTTATGAACACAAGAGTTCATCCAGTGTTAAAATCCTGAAAATATACACTTTTGGAGTGCAGTGTTTACTAACTTGGGGGATAACTGTTGTAGAATGACTAAATGATTTTGGTTAATGTAGCTCACAAAGTTATCAGAAAATGATATAGTGGAGATGGTATTCTTCCCCGTGGTGAATGAAGCTTGTCGTGTCCTTGCTGAAGGAATAGCAGTCAAAGCAGCAGATCTGGACATTGCTGGTGTAATGGGAATGGGTTTCCCGTCTTACAGGTTTGTTTAACTTGTGTTTCATTTTGGTAGACGTAGATCTCTTCAGTTTCAGGAACTAGTGTATAAAATTTTATGTTCTTCTTGAGTAGGGGAGGACTCATGTTCTGGGCGGATTCTCTTGGATCGAAATACATTTATTCGAGGTTGGAGGAGTGGTCAAAACAGTATGGTGGATTTTTCAAGCCTTGTGAATACTTGGCTGAAAGAGCTGCTCAGGGTGCAACTCTGGTGAGAAATCTGCAGCCTAATTTTACAGAGCCCATCTTTCGTGCACTTGCATTTTTTTTGTGCATTTTTTTTTAAACCACTATTTTATTGAGAGAAATGAAAAAACATACAAG
>NW_019104499.1:662662-680978 GCF_001995035.1 Momordica charantia
AGAATCAAGCTTAACTAATAATTTACAAAAGAACTTAGAAATCAATTTTCATAGAGATTCAATTCAATAAGCTCACAAACAACCTCACTAGATCTCTCCACCCCGGAAGAGATTATTATTTCTCTCAAGTCAAATTCCCCAGGCTAGCTACAGAAACATTCCCCTATCCTGGAAAGGGGACAACACCTCTTCCATCATCGTTCGATATTTCCTGTTATGTTCTGAAGACATCCCAAAGCACACAAAAAAACAATCCTAAATCTCCCAAGAAATCTGACAAGACCATATGAAAGATCTTCCCAGGCACCTTTACAAAGCACACACCAGTAAGGCCCCAATAGGAAAGGAAAAGGTCTTTGAATCATATCCAATCCAATGTATTGATTTTCCGTAAAACTTGTTATAAAAACAACCCTCAAGTTTTATATGCATCTTCCACATAGAGCGAGAGCTGAACTCTTGTCAGAACAGAGAGCTAATAAACAGATCTAGTCTGGTTTGGCAGGCAAAAACTGTGATGGAATAAATTTCTAGGTCAAAATTTGGTGCAAGTATTAGATGGAACACTAAAATTGCTTGCCAACTTCTAAGAGGCCGATGAATTTACATCTAAGTATCTAGTTCAGTGCTTTTGTGATGCAATCAAGCAACAAAGATCCTAAAACTCTAAAAAATTCTTTAAGGAACCTTGTAAAGTATCTAAACAAGAGATTTACCCTCTATTTATAGAGGAAAACCAATTAACCAACAACAAACTAAAATAAAATTACAAATAACTACTAATTCATATTACATGATATGACGCTACATCACTTGTGCTTGGAAATGAAAATTGGTTTTTGATAAAATATGAAACATTCCTGAATCACCTTTCATGGGGTCATCTTTGTCGAGAATGATCTAGCCTTCCCAATTGACAGATTTTTCGTAGCAATGATATAATGAGTATTCTGCAAAAATTGAATTCATATCTCGGGTAATATGAACGAGTATTCTTAACCATGTTAATATACAATTCCAATCTTCGGTGTGTGGCAACGTCATTACATTTGTGGTTTCAGATTTATTATGATAATTGGTTCTAAAAGTAGTGCTTGTGTTGTGCGATTTGTTTGCAGAGTGCTCCTACAGGTCGTGCTAAACCTCGGATGTAAGATCAATCAACTCAGCTGGGAGTCTGTTTCTGTATTTATACTAAAGTTTTAGATAAGCCTGGGGTTGGGCTTATATGAATAATGTATTGAGGTTGACGTTGTACCTCTGAAAGACATTGATTTTTAAGGAATTTGAGTTGGAGAAGTTTTCAATACAATTTGTGATAGCATTCTTTATCATTATCTCTATTGGTGGAGCTTGTCGGTTGTTTCTCGTTTTTTTTGTTTTTCATTACATTCGTCTAGAATTCTTAAAAATGTATCCCTCAAATCAATCCTTGTTGCAACCTGATACAACCTTACATTCTTTTTAATTTTCAGCAACTGGGTCTACCCTGTTCAAACAAAGAATGAAGTATGGTATACGAGTTATCCAGGATTTTGTATCGTTAATTATGCAGGAAGTAGACTATAGCTAAAGAATAGAGTTATCCAGGAGATAAAGCTTAATTATCGTCTTTCCCATAAGATTCATGTCACAGATTCTATAACTGTTTTACCAAATAATCTAGTAGGTCTGGGTGATATTTGAATATTATCTTCACACGTATCACGAATCTTGTATTATATATTCAAATAAATAAAAACAAATAACGAATAAAAATGGGCATAAAAGAATTGAAAGAGAAGGAAAAAAGGGAATGATGAATAAAAGTACACCAAAGTCAATACTTTAGCTTCACTTCAACATATGGAAAATGTCTAGAAATAAATCACTATCTTCTTTCAGTTCGTACAATTATGTCGACTTGATTCGAGAATGAATCATACTACTTCAAGTGGAGGTGATGTAGAAAAATTACAGATTGTAGTATCATACCAGCGCCGATGATTAGTCTCCCTGAATGAAAAGCTCAACCCCGAGAAGTCTTCAGGACATAGCCCTTGTGTTCCAGCCATGAGCGTTCTGCATATCAGCATGGAGTGTCATCCCAGAACTACAAATTTTATATAGAAACAGAACTGTTTCCCATTAGTCAGCGAGTTTCAAATGTCATACTTACCCGGGAAAAGCTCGGTTACCTTCGACACAAGCAAATATGTGTTACTTCACACATGGTAATTGGTAGGCTCACGAAAGAAGACTCTAGTAAGTACAGACTTATTTATTCATATTAATTACTTTTCTAGAGACTTGACAGGGAAAGGAGCATTAAATAGTACGAGTCTAAACTGTCTAAAACACATGAAAGGCCCAATGAGGCTAACAACAGGAGGGTCACATGCAAAATATCTCTAGACAGATAGTATGATCTCTTTCCTAAGAAAAGAGAGAACCTTTATTCATCTTCTCACAATGAGGAGTTGGGAGATTTTTGTTCCACTGGCGTCTCTGGAGTTCTATATGACAATAACGCCAAACCATGCTTTTGTAATCCCTCAACACAGTATTCTCTATTTCAGCCCGAGCTAGGCTTCCAGGAGGATATTTTACATCAAAATCTGATGATTTGACATAAAACTCCACTCCATGTTTCTCAGTTGCCATTGGAATAGTATAGGATAAATTTGTATGCAAAGAATAGTCGGGCTCTGGAAAGGGAAGATAAGCCAACAAGAAAATTAACAAGAATGGTAACATTAGAAGAAGAATCAACAAGTTGGGACCTCCCCCATTAGACTCTGCCCTCTGTTGGCTGCCCCCACCTCCAGTTCTATACGTATAAGCACGACTACTTGAATGAAACATGTTTCCTTGACCAAAGAATGCCCTGAATATTTCTTCAGGATCAAAATTTTCTTCAAACAAATCATGACCCGTTCTCCTTCTCCTCTGCCTAACATTATGCTGTTGATTGTACTCGTATTGATCAACCAAATCCGTGTGGTCATATTGCCTCCTCGAAGTATCATCACTCAAACACATGAAAGCCTTGGATAATTTCTTGAATGCTTCATCTGAACCAGGAGCCTTGTTCTTATCAGGGTGAACTTTCAACGACAGTTTCTTATAAGCCCTCTTAATCTCTTCCGCCGAACTAGTTTTCTCAACACCAAGAATTCTGTAATAGTCCTTGGTTGTATTAATCTGCCTAATCAATCGAACATGTTCTGTAGTGTAATTACGTTCCCCATTCAAACCTTCGACATGTTTCGCCGAACCAGGTACACTCTCAACTTTTCCCGCGCGTTTTTCATCGGAGGAAGATGTAGGTGATCCTGAGTCGACCTCCTCGCACGCCTTCAAAAGCTCATCAACTTGCAAGCTCCGATTAAGGCGCCGAGCAATTTTAATAAATCTAAGTGCTCGCGCTTTATTGCCCGACGCAATTGCTGCTTCCGCTATGTGAATACATCTTAAAGCCTCGTCCTTATTCCCATCCATAACTGCACAGACACAATCTTGCAGAGAACCTAATTCGCCGAATTTCCTTCAGCGCAATTTCAGATACAATTCCAACTAGGCTGATCAACAAACTCGAAATGGAGAAGACCTAAATAAAAGCAAAGGAAAATTCCACTATAATTTACGCACCAATAGGCAGCAAGCGGATCAAAAAATTCACAAAAGTGATGATAAGGGAAAGTAAACAGCATCATCGTTCACAAGATATATACACGATCGCTTGCAAAGGAGGAAAAAAGAGGGAGAGTCGTGCCTGATAAGAGGAGATTGACGGCTTCAAACTCGGAGAAAGACGAGGATCTGGAGTCACTCCGGAGATAGAATTCCTACAAGCGCCATAGGCACCGAGCTCGGAGTCGACCTGCTGCCATGGCGTCCATTCCTCAGCGGAGAGGACATTTGATCCATGGATGTCTTGGTAGACCTTCAGGGAGAATATCGAGAAAAGGATTAGAAAATAACTTGAATTTTACAGGTTATTTTCAATTTTTTTTTCTTTTTTTAAGGTATTGTATTGCATTGCAGGTCATTTCTAATATAGAAATTTAAGCAATAAATTTATATCTTAGTTAAAATTAATTATTTACATCCACGAGTAATTGATTTGCTAGACATTTTTTTTTTAAGTTTAGCAAATACGGATATGGAGGGAGGATCAAACCCTACAATCATAATATCACTATGCTCAAAATTGACTTTTTTTTTTTTAATTTTCGAGAGACAATAACTTATTAACTAACTAATCTTTATTTTAATTATTTAAATCATTAATATATTACGTGAAATTCTAACAATTGCTGTCTGCTATTAACCAAGGTGAAATTTCCTTTATTACAAGAAAATTAAGATGTGTTCAAAATTCCTATTTCGAACAAAAAAAAAAGAAGTTCAAACCTCCTCGAATGAAGATTAAAGATTTCCCAAAAAGATTTTTTTCAATATTTCTATTTTTTTAGTACAACAAATAAAGATAGGTACGACAAATAGTTTAGTCATATTCATATTGGTCTAATATTTCTAAATTTATTTAGTTAATAAGTAACCATTAACGAAATATTTCACAATATATATATAGAAGTACAAACTTACTCTGAAACAAAGAAAATTGAGTTTTTTTAGCAATATGTATTAAGAATAATTAAAAATTGTCAAAGCAGATGTAGCTCAACAGTAATTAACCTATACCACCAACAAAAAATGCACGAGTTCAAACCCGAACCCCACCCCACATATTGTACTGAAAAAAATTCAAATTAAAAGTTAAAAGTTAAAAAATAACGACTTACTTCTAATAAGATGAAGATGGGGAATACATTCTTCACACTCCTCCAACTCTACTTAGATTTGAAGTTTATTCTTATTTCTGAGCTCGACAACCTCAATCAAATCGAAGATTTCCCACCTCAAACATGGATGCCAATGCCATTGGCCAATACTTCTAACCATTCAACTAGGCCCCCATTAAACAGAAGAAAATAATAATAATAATAATCATATGATACATACAAAACTCCACTAATTTTGTAGCTATATCACTATATTACCTGTTAGGCTATGCACATCAGTTTTCTTCATCAGACTCAAAAGACTGCCGTTTCCTCAAAGATTCAATCACATCCAAGTGCAAGGCATTTCTGGTATTGTTTCCTCCTGTACGAGACTTGAGTTTAGGCAAACTTAGAGAACTGAGGGGCGGTGTCAAAGCCCCTTTATTCACCTCCTCCAGTACAGTCCTCGCTGTGGCTGCAGCCGCTGCATCAGCAATGGCTGAAGCAACTTTCGAGTCTTTTTTGAGCTTTTTGGCTAACTTGTTCATGGAGCTTCTGGCATGAGGAGGAACCTCCGGAGAAAGATAGCTGGTCGACTTCTGCATCTCGTTGACAGCCTCCGCGACGGTCGACTTCGCCTTTGCTGCTTCGTATTTTTGGATGTCGTAGAGGAGTTCCTTTTGAAGCTGCTTATCGGCTACCAATATGTCGTCGATTTCGTTCTTGTAGTCTTTGAGAAGAACTCGAAGACATTCCATCAGGGAACCTGTTGATGTTGTTAAAGAATATGAATAAAAGATTAAATATCAAGTATCAGTTCATGCGTTTAAGTTTTAAGGGTGATATTTCATACCTATAAGGGGACTGTTCTTGCTTTCCAATAGTCTTTTCAACTCTATGAAGATGGGGACGGTGTTGTGGATGAGACTCCTTTTCACTGCCTGAGTTATGGCCCTTCCTCTGGCAGTAGCTGCAGATGCTGCTCCGCTGTCCCCTCCTTCCTCATCTGCATCAGCAGACTCTGATGATGATCCACGATTTACCGATACTCGGATCTCTTTACAAGCAAGAATAGCAAAGGTGTCCTGTGCTTGCAGTCAAGGGGAACTTGTAAGATTCTAGTTTGTGAACCAAAAACAACATAAAGGAGTTGGATGCTTTCAGATTTGTACCTGCAGAACAGATTGTGCAGTGGCATCATCTATATTAAGCATACCATCTGATGCTGCAGCAAGAATCTCTGCACATAACTTGGCAAAAGTGGCCAAAAGGTGTTCGGGAGCCATTTGTTTTAGCAAAGAAACATAAATGTGCATTCTCTTGGACCTCGACCGTTCATCGTTACCTCTGAAAGAATAAGGTTGATAGGATAAACAAAAGATGATCATTTTCGGTTATGGGTAATTGAATAACAAGTCATGGAGTTCAAACATTTCTACCGAATGGAGAATAGCCGGCTCTCAGCTCGTGAAGCCTTCGAATCATTATGTCCAGAATGGGCACGACAGTCATTCAGGATATAAATTGCTTCTACAAAACTGTTGTAGGCCAAAAGTGGCGCCTTCACTGCAAATTCAGTTTCACAATTCAGTTGTAATGACTTGACCAATACTTATAACCACGAGAACGGTTGGTAATTTAACCTTTTAGGATGTTCCCGAAAAGGAAATCTGCTAGTTGACGAATCTTCTCTGATTCATCAACCAGTGACAAGAGAAATCGAAGAAACAGAATCCCTCTCCATTTCACATAGTCTCTCTGAAAATTAAAGTAGTACTACTCATGATTGTTGCTCATTAACATGGAAAGGTGAAAATTCAGAGAAGTTTTTGGGGATGGGGAAAGGAAGATTTACCTGTAGTAATCTTGATAGAAGTATAAATGTGTGTCTTCTGACAAGCTCACAAGGGTCGCGAAGACACTTTGTTATCTTTTTAAGGTTGCTGTTCAATTCAGAGTTAGTGAGATAGCAACTTGGAATAAGCATTTATTTAGGAAAAAAAAACAAAAAAAAAACAACTTCACTGTCATTGTCACTGCCATAAATATTTGAGTCATGTATTAGTCTTACCAATCAACTAGAGCGGTATAGCGTACACAAAAGTCAGACATCATGATAACAAGGTTGTTGCGAAGAGCCGCACAGTCACTATTTCCAAGCTCCTGAACTAACATAAAAGACATAAAATTTCAGCCGACTAGAGTTGTATCGTAAGTGAATTTGACAATGTAAAAGGCACTGAGAAAGTAATATAACTTGAAATCTTGTAGATGAAAACAAGGAAAACGTCTGAAACTCTAGCACAATCTTACCTTTGGTATTTATTTATAGAGACATGAGCATGTGTATAATATTATGCAAGAAAGAACTCCATAAATAAACAAATCAATGAAAATTTATAAGTAGGTGGAGCACTTCCATTCTATGATGTATGTCTGTCTACTGGAAAGAAATTATATGATTGAAGTCATGTAATTGTTGCGAAATTATTCCTTTGAAACCAGACTAACGCTAGAAATCTACTTGTTTAACAACATTCGTTCAAATCATCGAAAGATCAGGTTTCAGTGATATAAAGCTGAAGAATCAAGACCTAACCTGTACAAATAGAGGAATGTAACTCTTTGCACGCTTCTCGTCAGCAAGGCAAATCTTTCCCATTGTCAACCATGCTTGAACGTATAAAGAAGGGGCAATTTCCTTTAGAGATACTGTTTGTATCGGTAGTTTATTCGATTTGGGATCACGGTTACCAGAAGTGATAATGGTGTGGAGCAGTGGTATGATGGTAGTCATATCAGCAGATGGACAGATGAGAATCAAAGAGCCAATGGTGTAAACTGCAGTAATTGCTTGTGACAAGACCTTGCTCTTCGCAGTTGCTTTCTTCCCCATTCTACTACCACTTTTAGGAGGTGGTGTTATGAAGTTCACATCTTTTTTTGCTTCTGCATGCTTAGATATGTACTTCTCCAATATGTGAGAGGCTTTAGAAAGCAGCTGGTTTACCCATTTTAGGATGAGGGCATCGGCTTCAGCAGATTGCGAAGCCTTTCGCTTGCACAATGTTTTAAGTGTTTTTACGTGAGCATTCACCTAGTAAAAGTGTAGCATACAATTATATTAGATGACCACAGTCAGTAAGTCATGTGTAAGGAAAAAATATGAAGTATAGAACTTAATCCCTGATGGACAGGATTCATATACCAGTACAAGTTCGAAAGATGAAATCATCCATAAAAGTGGGTGAAACTAGTTATTGAGTTCAGGTCACAGCTAACTAGGATATTATCTACAAGTTTCTTGACAACTAAATATTATAAAGTTAGGTGGATGTCCAGTAAGATTATCCGAAATACGTGTAAACCAGCACACGCTATCACAAATAAAAAGAAGAAAAAGACAGAAGTATTGGTGAATTGTACTCTTGAGTCTTGATTATCTAAACAACAGCAGTAGAGAAATAAACCAATAATGGTAGGGTGTAAAACAGAGCCAGAAAGCAATCATTTTGGTGCATACCTCTGTTGAATGCATGCTGAACTCTTCGATTCTTTTAAGCAATTCGTGAGCCAAATCTGCTGCAGGTTCAGGAGGCAGCTCAAGAGAAACATTAGAGATGGTTTGCAAGAGAAAAACTCGATCTCGAGCCCACGCAATGGAATTTGACTCCGGACTGTTTTCGTCTTCGAATACACCTGCTGGAGCCACTGAACACTGAAACGCAGTCCTACCATGATTATCAAGGAGTTTCCAGTGATGGTGAAGGAACTCCCAGTCAACTGCCTTCACAAGATAAGCTGATACTTCCGATATCAGGAACCAGGCACCCGGGGGAGCTGTCCACTTCTCTGGGGGCAAAGAATGGCTTAACCAAAAAGATTCAGATGTCTTTATAATTGTCTGAAGTGAAACAGAAATTGTGCGCTTTAATCGATTTTTTTTCCCCAAGTTAGCACAAACTTTCTTTACCCAAGGCATTACCTCTGAATGACTTATCTCTTTAAGAAGATCCAATACTCTTTCAGGAAATAACAACTCAAATTCCCTATTTGAATCAATGGTTTTTGATCCATCACAGGGTAAACTTGAGGATCCAACACTAGACAACCGGTCTAGTACTAGCTCTTGAAACAAGTTTTCACACTCTTCTTGAATGCTAGATTCATTATCAGCAATTAAACGTGGAACAGATTGTAGCCACTCGACAATTACACTTTCATCTGGGAATCTACGGAAGGCCTATAAAGTAATCACAAATTCAGCATAAGACTAAGATAAGACCAAGAATGAATGAAAAGTTTAAATTGTAGCTATAAGCATGCATAACAGAATTGAATACCAAAATATAAAAAACCCCATAGAAGATAATCTATGGTAAAAGAAATTTACAATATCCTACAACCACTGGATGCTCAATGGTAACTAAAAGTATAGTTTATCCCTAAAATGCAATGTGCCGGAATGCCATTTACCCTCGTTTAAGACACAAGTTCATTTAAAAGTATAACTCAAGACTGATAAATTAAACTTATATTTATAGGTAAGTATTAGTTATTAATTTTTAATTGTAATTCAAGGTCTATAGAACCTATCTTCTATATTACTTATTGACTTCTACCATCATACATCTTCGAGCCAAATAAAGGTTATACAGAGTTACAAATTCAAGCTTCTATAACTTATTCCTACATATCATCTGAACGAAAATGATATAAACTTAAAGTTCTGAAGCTTATACTTGATAAACCCAACTTAGAAATGTAAGCCAAATTTCTCTCAATTACTTGAACTGAAATTTACCTCAGAAAGAGCTGACATTGCAGCTTTCCGTATGCTAACAAGTGGGTCTGAGCAAGCAATTCCCACAGTCTTCAGCATATCTCCATCCATTGCTCCATCCAGCAGGGCTGTGCACTTGGTAACCAGAAACAATGCAGCCTTCCTAACTGCTGCCTTCTCGTCCACACACCGTTTTCGCAAAAGATCAAGAATTCCACTTCCATCCGTTCTGAAATTTCTGCCATCAGACCCCAACACTTCCTTCAATAAGGCCTTATTCTTGTCATTCTCAGATAAGAACGCCACAAGGTGTGCTAAGTTTGATAGTGCCCGAGCACGAATTGCAGCACCCGCATCTGAACAACGCTGAATCAATGCTACCAAGCACTCATAACCCCATGAATCCTTCAGTTCGCTTCCCGAATCAACAGCCAGCGGATCACTCAAAGACGTTATAAGCATTGATATAAGATCAACAGCTAACAGCCTAAGATTAGACTTCCCTCGTGTCATCTTCACTACATAATCCACAAACCCAATTTGATCCTTGAATTCCATCACTTTAACAACCTCCATTATTGAATCTACAGCTAGACCACGAGGCTCGGATTTCTCTGGTGCCTTCTGAACCAAATACCTTGGAAGATTCACCAGAGCGTTCCTAACTCCATCGGATTCATTTGCCACATTCACTATTTGAACAGTCACAAACCCCAATGCAAATGTTCGCGCCTGATCTTTGTGATGAAGAATCAACGGTGACAGAGACTTTATCACCTCAGCGGCTGTATTAGCCATATCCCCATGCTCGGGACGCAACGTTGCACTCAAAATCCGCGAACATAAATTGGTTAACTTACTATAGATGCTTAAATTAGTGCATACTTCAAGTGCCAAAACCGGGATGTCAATTACTGTTTCAACCAAAGACTTCAAACTATCCGGAAATCGATCTAAATGAATCAAACCCATCAAAGTCTCTAACCTCTCAAGCACCGGATACAAAACTCTAGCATCGAACGCACCATCGTCGCCTCCACTATTCAAACTCTGCCTCTGAGAACAATTCCTCAAACCCATAACCTTAACACCGCCCTTCCTCTTCCGTTTGGGAGCATTGGACTCCTGATTTGGATTATCCTCATCCGGTGGATCCCGCGGTCGATGCTTCAAGAGTCGCCGAATAGACCGGAGAAACGAGAGAAAATCCATCGGATTGAACAGTGTAAAAACCGGCGCATTTGGGGCTAGAATAAGGCACAGATAGACTCTAGAGGCTAAGATGGAAATGCGAGAGGAAGGCTCGTCCATGGCGGAGGCGATGGCGCGGACGAGAGAGGAGGGAGAGAGAGATTTGGCGGAGAGGTCCTCGTAGAGGCGGTCGAGTGGTTCTTGTTCATCGGTGCCGGGTGAGTTGTCGGACAAGCTCTGAAGATCGAAGAGAGCGGAATCGGAGAGCGGCGGCGGAGGATGGGAGTGGAGATTTGTGGAGTCGTCGAAATGGCGGACTTGTTCGAGCTCCGTGATAATGCGGGATATGGCGTCCTCCATGGCTGTGAAGTTTTGAGCGTTCGACGGTATCGCCGTCGTCTGGATTCGGTCATTGTGGCGGCATAAATCTTTGAATTTCTTTAACTTCCCGCTTAAAGCATTCTCGCAGTAGCCTCTCACCGGCTGCCACGTGTACCCTAAATTCTATCCCATTTTTTTGGAAAATTTCCCAAGGCATATTGTCTTCCATTATCACAAATAATCTCTTCAATCATTTGAACAGGTCAACGTATTAGACAATGAATAAATGAGTATATATAAATAACTTATAGCTTATGAGAGGAAATCATTTACATAACTAGATTGGAATAGTTGCTCACACAAAGAACATAGTGTTAGAGAGGTCCTCGAGTGTATCCTAATCGTGGTGAGGTGGAGGGGGCTGGAAAAGGCGTGTATGGCAAGCTCCCTAAAAACTGGGAGAAATTGACTATTTGATTTCTAATCTTCGTATTCATAGTCTATCACGTCAATATCGTATTAAAAATAATGCAGAGTCCACAAATATTAACAAATTATTTATAAAAGTAAAATCACACTGTGAGTAAAAGGAGTACTCCCGTATTTCCATATTTTCTTTCACATTTTTTCATACCCTTCTTTAAACCAATGAGCCTACAATCTTCGACAAAAAATAGAAAAGTCACTTATTATCAAATCCTCCGTCTTATATAATCGTTGATCTAAAAAAATATACCTATGTAAACACAAGTGAATATTAAACATTTTGAAAATTAGTTGCCTCGTGTGATACACAATTTGTTAACGCGATTTCATTTAAATATTTCAAATCATCATGTCATTACTAGATTTTATTTAAAAGTAGTTGATATAATTGAATGATGAAGTGACCGTAGCATAACAAAATTATGAGAAAAAAGCACAATCTTATGTCGCATTACATTCATTTTCTCTTCTTTTTGCCACGTTAAAAGGAAATAGCCTTGGTTCTTAGAAAAAAAAATTGTCATTTTTTCTTTAAGTACAACATGTGTGGGTGAGGGTTCAAACTCATGATATTTTAATCAAATATAGGTACCTTAACCATTTGAGCTATGCTCGGTTTCACAGACATTTTGTTATTTTAATACTTTCTCACTTTATTTTTATATTAAAGACCTTTCATAATGGGTAAAACTTATGTGAAAAAAAAGGAGAGACTAAATTGGTAATTTTTTAAAAAAATACCGACATCAGTAAACCTATTTTAGAGATAAAATTAAGCGAGCTAAACAGTGTTTCAACGGTAAATTCTAGGAAAAAGAAAATGGAAATAGCAGTTGTTGATACAGTAAAGCTTTATTACAATTTAAAATAGAGCGAAACACGAGTCCGTTCCCGTTCCGTTGAATGTCGGAAATTGATGGAAAAGATTCGGTTTATTCCGTTTAATGGATTATTAAAGGAAGGGGAGGAAGCGGAAGCCTAAGGGAACGATATTGGTGACGTTGAAGAGTCCGAGAAATGTGTTTCCGATGCGTTGCAGCGGCGAGATGAGGCCGCCGAACGACGGCAGCGCGGCGTCGCAGTCGGCGAGCGGCGTCGTGACGACGAGACTGCAGTTGTCGAGTAAGAAGGAGAGCAGCAACAGAGGCGCATCCAGAAGCATCGAAAACCTTCCCGACGTGTCGGTTTTCACCGACGAAATTACGGTTCCGGATCCACATTGCATTTCCACCCCAGCATCTATTTCAATTTTCAATTTTCAACACATACATAATCATTAATCAACTCCTAAATTTAATTGCTTTTAAACAATAGCAAAACAACGTTACAAAAATATTTATTTATTATTATTAATGGGTTAGCATGTCAATTTTGTCTTTGCCACGATGACAACTAAACGAGATAAATGTAAAAATAGATTTTTTTTAATAATGAATTGTCAATTTTTTAATGGCGTCGAGGATAAAATTTGATTCGGTAAAGAGCCAAGTATTTTCCTTAAAAAAATTGACAACTTTTTTAAAAATAGAGAAACACAAAATTAGAAAATTTTTGTTTAAAAATAATGAGTGGTCAAATTTCGATGTGGAAGTCTCACTACGCACCTTGCAAGACTCTAACTGATAAAGGGTATTATCCCCATTCAGTCACAAACCTACTACGCCACCACGCGCCAGTAATAGCATAGGGATAAGTACCGACCACACATAAATATTGTCCTACAACATCCTCCTTCTCTCTAACATGTAGGAGTAAATTTTCAATTTTATCTATAATATGAGGTAAAATTATAAACTATTAGAAATGACACCGAATTACGTCTTACATTAGCACTATCTACAATTGGTACTCAATTCCTTTTATAAACATAGAATGTCTCCATTAGCCTAACGTACTTTTTAGTTCAATAAGGTGGAGAGATTGAACCACCGAACCTTTAAAAATAGTACTATACGTTTTTATCTATTAAAAGCATACATAATTATAGGGAGGAGAAAAAAAAAGGAAAAAGAAAGGAGGTTTAAAGTTAGAACTGACTTGGAAATGTTGGGGTTAGAAGTCCAGAGATGAAATTGCCATTAAGAGTGCAATAGAGAGTTCCTTGGACGTGTGTAAGACCAAGAAGACTTCTTATCAAATCCAGTTGACTCAAACTCACCGATGCCATCCCCAAAATCACCATTGAAAAACAAATACACTCAGATCTCAGCCACATTATTCCCACTTACAGATCCTTCAAAGAAAAACACAGTAAATTGTTCAGTGAAATGATAAAATTATAAGTTTGGAAGAAGCTCAATTTCAACAACAAACTTACCGTCAAAAACTCAACATGTAATTGGTGCGCCCCTTTTATGGCCAACGATTCTGGTTCATTCAGAAATGCCTGCCCTTGCCCTTGCTTCAATTTTCATTTTTTATTTCTTTAACTAACTATTTAATTATTTACTTTATGATTTATAAAATGTACTAAATATAGAATATTTATTGGTTTGCTGTTCTGTTATGTTTACTGTATTCCTGTCCTATAGTAGTTTTAATTAGCTTTCAAATACATTATTTACTCTCTACTTAATTATCAAGTAAATGAACATCACTCGCATCAACAACAAAAATGATATTTCATATCTCAGAGTCAGATTTAAGACTAACAAATAACATTTAAAAGAAAAAAGGGAAAATTTTTCATAAATAGGTTAAACGATATAAAATATAATACAGAACAGGAGGGAGGGAGGGAGGGAGAGAGGGAGGGAGAGAGGGAGGGATTAGGGCCTCAGAATAAAAATTGTACTCAGCAGAGGAGAGAGAGAGAGAGGAGGTGGTGGGTCCCACTCCCAGTGGGAACTGCCAAGTGTTATTCTTAGAGATCTCTTATATATGTGGTATTAATTTGTATGGGGAGAAGAGTACTAGACGGAGGAGGTGGCGGTGGAGAGGGCGGCGGCGATGGCGTCGGCGTCGGTGGAGGTGGCGGTGGTGGCGGCGGTGTCTTTGGGGTCGCCGAAGATGCGCTGGCGGAAGTCGGAGACCATGAGGGGAAGGCCCTTGCGAAGGGAAACCGACGGCTCCCATCCGAGAAGCTCCTTGGCCTTTGAAATGTCGGGCTTTCTCTTGTGTGGGTCGTCCTCTGTGTTGGCTCTGAACTCTATCCTTGCATTTGGATCTATTGTCTCTTGCACTACCTGCACGATAATACCCTTTTCATATTTCTTTTTACACATATGAAAAATAAGTATATGATCCGAACATAACTCAATTTCAATTGGCTAAAACATTTATCATATTTATTCATGGTCTAAATTTTGAATCTTTCCCTTCTATTCTCGCTTGTTGATTTGTCATTAAACTTAAAAAGTAAAATTATATAAACAATTTAAAATAGTTTCGATTTCGATTCAGTTTTGACAATTTTGATCCTGACATTTTCAAACTTTTTTATTTAAGTACTTTCGAAACATCTATTTTGATTCTTATACTTTCATAAATGGACCATTTTGGTACTTTGTTTTTATTTTCGTCTCATTTCTATTCAATTATATATATATATATATATATATTTTTTTTTTTTTGATAACTCGAAGCTTTGCACATCAAGAATTTTTTGTATTAAACTCACCCAGAGACCTCTAAACCAGCATGACAATGAGAACCCAAACCCTCTAGGATATCTTTTGAGAGCTTTTTCAATTATAGTTTTAACACAACACTCCCCAAAAGATGATAATAATAATAAACCTTGCCCATATCCATTCAAAATTTTGGCTATGCTCTGCCTATCATCGCTTAACTCACACACCAAAAGAAAAAAAAAACGTCACTTTTGATCTTTATAAGTCAAACTTCATCACTAATCTTCAAACTAATTTTGAATTTGCACAAATTAAGGTTTTTCTAAATTTAAAAAACATATACTTTTAAGAGGGAAAAGTGATAAAACTTAGGTTGCAAGAAAATTGACAATTAAAAACGAAATAATTACCAAATAGTACCTTAATACTTTGATAAGATGTAAGATTATTTGTTCTATATGTTGGTCTTTATATTTTGAAATACATTAGTTTAGTGTTCAAGTTTTACATCAAATTTCAGTTGATCCATGGTATTATATAACACCAGTATCATATAAAATCACTTATAAATCAGACTTATTTTAAGCCACAGGATCAATTTTTAGAATGGATCTAAGTCTCATCACTAATATAAAGTAATTAACGATTGAAATTTAAAAAAGATAGGGAGAAAAAAGTTGACCTGGGCAAGTTCAAGCATAGTGAATTCACCGGGGTTGCCCAGATTGAAAGGCCCCACGTGCTCCCCTTCCATCAGTTTCATTAGACCATCCACCTGTCAGTTACAGATCATACCCAAATAAATAAATAATAATTAAATTTATTCTTGGGATTATCTAATTTCACTGGGATATTATATTTCAAGTTTAAATACTATTTCAGTTTATAAAGTTTCAAAATGCCAATTTTAGCTATAGCACTTCTAATATATACTAAAAGTTCGTTTTGGTATTTATCCTATTTACAAAATACACTGAAAGTTTTTAATAGAAATTTATTGCAATATTTCAAAAAATTTATTAAAATTGAAGGTACTAAAATTCTAAAATGAATTAAAATCAAGACTAAAAATCACCAAAATAATGTTTAAAATGGTCATTATATTTAAACTTTGCATTCAATTACCAGATCAGAAACGAACTGGAAACTACGGGTCTGCTTGCCGTCCCCATAAACTGTCAACGGCTCCTTTCTCAATGCCTGTGGGGGTTGACAGAGTAATTTTATTAGAGTTTTTAATTTCAATAATCTGGCATGTAGCCAATATATTAATCGTTATTGTGATGCAAATAATAAGTTACTTAAAAGTCTGTCACTAATTAGAAGCTTGGCCAATATATTAATTATTATTATTATGCAACTTTATAACGAATAAGTTACAATTAAAGTCGTCATTAATTATAAACTTTTATTGGGTGTAAATTCTATGGTCTTACCTGCTCCTATAAGATTGAATAAAAACTCAAGGTAAATTAAAGAGAGCACGAAACTGAAATATCACCATCAGGATCGAAATTGACCAAATCAGTGTTGAATGGTGATACATTTCTTATATTCTAAATTTAGACCACTTGACTTTTTTTTTTCTTATAGAAAATAACATCTAAAAAATAAGAAGAAAAATAAAGCGAAAACATAAAGCTTTGTTTAATAACCATTACCTTTTTTTGTTTTTAAAATTTTGTTTCCTCATAGTTTATTTAGTGTATCTTTTACATTTTTTACATAGAACTTGAATTCTTAGTCAAATTTCAAAATTAAAAAATATATATATATAATAAGACAAATAAAATAGAAATTGAAAATAATGTGTATAAGCTTAATTTTTAAAAGTAAAAAAATATAAAAAAATTAAAATGATTATCAAACTAGCTCCTTTTAACATCTATAGCCCCACAAAGAGAAAATACTTGGTTGCTCAGCACCAAACACCACCATTAAAAATTTGACAACTCATTATTAAAAAAAAAGTTTATGTTTTTCCATTTTTCTGTCACAAGATTGCATCTTACGATTGGGGAGCCAAGTATTTTTCCACACGATAATACTACTCATCCATTAGCATTCATCTTTGTGCACACAATTATACATCAAATTTTCTAACACAATTTGCTTGAAATAGGAACTAAGAACCGAGTACAGCAACAAAAGCGTACCTGTGCTACGAAATTGCTTACAACTCTACCGTCATCGATGCACATTCGTGGCCCATAAGTGTTGAAGATCCGAGCAATTCGTACCTGCAAGAAAATTATGGATGATTCCATTCCAATTGCCACTGCAAATTCTAAGTTTCTAAACTAAAATTTGATCGGAAAAACTTTCAGTAAAAACGGATTTAATTTGCGACCTCAATTCCAAGGCCTCTGTGGTAATCCATGGTCAGAGTCTCCGCCGTGCGCTTCCCTTCGTCGTAGCAGCTCCGTACACCTGCGGAGAGAAGGCCGACCGGCGGCAAGAAGCACGATCAGTAAATGAGAGGGAAGAAGAGGAAGAACAGAGCCTGAGCAGGGCAGCCATGGCAGAGGATTACCGATGGGATTGACGTTGCCCCAGTAGGTTTCAGCCTGCGGGTGTTGAAGCGGATCGCCGTACACCTCGCTGGTGCTGGTGAGCAAGAAGCGAGCGCCGACCCGCTTCGCAAGCCCTAGCATGTTCAGTGTGCCCACCACATTGGTCTTGTGATCTCCATCAGGTTAAAGAAATCAAATCTCACAATCATACAACAAATGGTTTCGAAATGATCATGCCGAAACAACGCGAGAAAGAAGATTGGATGCAAAGAGAAAAAACATGGACAATCTCAACCAAATATCAGAAGAGAACAGATTTACGAGAAGGAAATTCCAGTTCAATCTCAACCAAACATGCTCCGCGCTAGTTCTTCAGCCTAAGATTAAGAAATTGAGAATTGAAAGAAATTCACGTTTTGAAAATCGGAAAACAAAATTCATGTAATAAGAAAACCGGAGGAAGAACAAGAAGGATATGATTGTCTTGACGGGATTGAATTTGTAATGCACCGGAGAGGCAGGGCAAGCCAAGTGGTAGATCTGATCGACTTCTAGTAGAATCGGCTGAACGACGTCGTGTCGGATCAGTTCGAATCTCGGATTTCCGAGGTGATGAACCAGATTCTCCTTCCGGCCGGTGAAGAAATTATCAACGACGATCACGCTGTCTCCCCTCTCGAT
>NW_019104499.1:681203-695538 GCF_001995035.1 Momordica charantia
GGCGACACCGACGAAAACGAAGAGCAGACGCTGCTCGCGAAGCACGTATTGGATCGGATTTCTGGATTTGCCGGAAGAACCTCTGGGAGACCTCGGCGGATCAGCCACGAGCTGTGAAGACGCATTCGGTTGATTTCGCTCAGAAATCATCTTAAAAAAAAAAATTATGAATCTCTCTTTCCCGAGAAAATTTGCAGAGAATTGAATACGCAGAGATTACGGTTCGAGATTGAAAGTTTCAAGAAAATTCAGAGAGAGAGAGTGAAAAAAATTAGTGTTGGAAAGAAGAGGAAGGGGAAGGGGGTGGTGACTTTCATGCATGGAAATTTCGCCGTGTAATCGCTTCCTTTTAAAGGGAGATTTTAAGTAAATAGGATCCGACTTATTGTTTTGTAAAATAGTAATAATATACCCTCCATTTTTTCAAATAACACCAAATAAATGAATAAATAAATAAATATATATAGCTAGATTTTTTTCAGTACGCTCGTCTTGATTTTGCTTCCCTGACTCGAGAGGTATCAAAAGTTTTTTATATTAAACTCATCAGAAAATTCGAACTTGAAACCTCTGAATCACAATACACCTCAAATACTTGTCAACTGAAGTGTCCTTGGGAGCTAACTCAAATGTAATATAAAACATAACAACTAAAGCTTCCGTTATATTTGAAAAAGAAAATGAAACAACCTGCATATAATCCACACATCTTCGACAAACTCAAAAAAAATAAATAGTTGTAACGTTTTTAAAAATATATATTAAATTTATGGTATCCAGTGAAATTTCCTTTTCTTTTTAATTTATAATTATTATTGCTGATCTCTCAGACTTTTGAATACATGTATAAAAAATTTATTGATTTGATTTTGTGGCGAACACATGCAATTTTTAATTAATTATTGTAAATTATATATTTTTGTGGGCTCATCTTCGTCCTAGGATGAGATGGAGCTAAAGAAAATAATAAAAGAGTAATTTCCCTCCCCCACTTAATCTCAACCCCAAATAAAATGTGATCAAAATAATCTCACGTCACTTCTAAAACATTAGCAAAAAATAATAATAATAAAAAATAACAATAAGGCATAAGATTCGAACAGATTCTATAGTAAGAAAAAATAGTTTTTGGGAGGAACACAACTTGTTCTAAAAGAGGCGTCGAGGAGAGAGTACTTGAAATACAAAAAAATTAATAATATGGTTGAGTTGGTTGGGCATTTCCACAGTTTTGAAATGCCTCTTAAAAATGAGATATTGAAGAAAGAAAAATTCTGATAACTTTTTATAGAAATGATTTACTCCTTATAATTTTTAATTTTTAATAATTTAATTTTTAAATTTTAGTAAGTAATAATTTAATTTTTATAGTTTAAAATTTGTAATAATTTAGCACCCATCCAATTGAACAGGACTTCTTATATAGGTGAAAGATTAAATTTTATGGACTAAACAATTATTTCAATAAAAATATAGAGATCAGAAGTGTTTTTTTAACTTTTTTTTTTTTAACTAAAATAAAGGGTTGGGATTTGAGCCAATTGTACAATAACACGACAGCAGCAACCTCTATTTCAATTAAATAAGATTATTTTGAGACATAACGTGGCCGATCATGTCTGCAAGTCCTAAACCATTTACTAATAACCAAATTTTTGGTTCATATATTAGAAATTCAAAATTTGAATAATATAATTTGTTTATCATTATGTTAATTTTTATTTTGTGAAAGAAGTAAATTTCAAAGTTCGAAATTTATATAGTTCGAGTTTATACGTAATTCATAAGATTTAGCATGAAATAAACAATGTTCACATACCTAATGAAGACTCAATTTTCCAAGTCGACGATACAAATTCAACCAATGAACCACACACCCCCTGAAAAAAGGAGGGGCAAGATGATAATCATCATCATTTCAAGGAGTTAATATTTCCTGTCATTGTCATTATTTTCTACCCTAATATCGTTCGTCGAAAAATGAATTAGAAAATGATATTTTGAATAATACAACTGTCAGAAAAAAAACGTTAGTAAAGAGAGAATTAAACATATTAGTCAAAAAGATGAACCAATAGACAATTAATACATATTAGTCAGGATTTTGGGGAAATTAATGACATTATTCACTGAAAAATTCAACCATTCATAGAAATATTGTGATCGATCAGATAATATTCACTAAAAATTTCAACCTTGTAATAGTGCACTTCCAACTATGTTTAGAAAAATGGCCTAATTTCCAAAGGAGTCATAAATAACTAACGTAATTGATTATATGTATATATACAAACAATGAAAGAAACTAAGAGGTCATTTCTATTCAGGAGGCTTAGCAAGTACAGGGGCTTGGCTTGACAATTTTAATAAGCCTACATAACACCTCCCGACGCGTACGAGTAACCCAAATGAGCACGAAACCGAGCTACCCAGACGCGACTCGCTACAACTACAAGCATGAAGAACATTATATGAATGAAAAATCCACTTACAGATTAAAGCAACGAGCTTAAGTTGGGAAAAGACATGGAGAGATCCAAAGATGTTGAGGCCTTTTATCAGGGAATGTAATCTGCCAAAATTCTCATATACTAAATCTCGAAGATTGGTTCGAAAAATCGTATTAGGGATTACTGACCGCAGAAACAGAGGTCTAGAAACGTCGGATATCTTTTGGTGGCTTGAAGTTGAGGGGGTGAGTTTCAGGGGTAGCATTTTCGTCCTCTTTCCACATTTTAATTGTCTTGTCTGCTTCACAAGTAATAAGCCTCGAACCAGTAATGTCATAAGAGAGAGCATAGATACCAGCTTCACTATCCAGTGAGCCTGAAATAGAGGATTCATCGACTTAAAAAAAAGTTCCGGGTAAATTGATAAATAGGAGAACAGAAATCATAACATTCATACCGGGCTGTACAATTGTTTGTGATTGCTGAAAGTTATGGCCACTCTTCCAGTCCCAGAACCATAAACTACCATTGTCACCTTCACGACAGGAAAATTATTGTCTTAATATCAGAAAATGTAGATGTTAATTAAGTAATGCATAAAATGAACGTAACAAGCATCAAATTTTTATAATGTTAATGATTTAGTCCTATGGAAAATACTTGACTCCTCACCACCCTTTTTGACGACTAAGAGACATGCAAAAAAAGAGTTTTTTTTTTTTTTGTAAAAATAATGAATTGTCAATTTTTCAATTTTTCAATTCTGGTGAGGACAAGCGGTAAGTGTCAAGCATTTTTCTAGTTCTAATTAACAAGTTCTCTTCTGTAGAGACTTTGTTCATTGCACTTCACAAACCACACGAGTCTATATCTTTTTAAATTCTTCAATCAAGCCTTTCCCAGCCATGCTCAGGGAAGATAAAATCCGAGGAACCCAAGAAAAGAAAAATATTAATATGTTCCAAAATAAAGAGAATGAACTTAGTTTATCCGGCAACAATTTCCATCCAAAATGTTGTCACGATAATAAATAGTACCTCCAGTCACCATAACTCCCTCTTCATTGACAGCCATAGCATTGATTATAGTCTTCTGTTGAGATCTGAGCAAAAAAGAAGCACAGGGTTGGAATGTCATGTATTTCGGAGTTCGTAGTACTACACACATCTATGTATTTGTTCTTTCAAAGACAACTGATATATTTGCGAAGCATGAAAAAATATCTGTCACTTGTCAAATAGGAGGAACACTTCTACAGCAGAGGAAAAAAGATAAAATGTAAAAAATAAAAGCTTGCACAAGAACAATATTCTTGGAATTTATCGAGGTACTGATAATTGATATGAAACAAAGACTTTCACGAAGATCGCATACAATGATACAACTGAATACAATCTTCTATTTGCTTTTTTTTCTAGATTTACTAAACTCCACACAGCCCACCCACTTCAAAAGTTAAAAACTACCAAAAGGCTCGCCTCGTCATAAGCAAGCAGCAAAATTAACAGAGTCATTACATGATTAGAGTTGGAAATGGAGACTCGTACAAATCCAAGGATAGAAATGACAGAATATGTTTTCTATAAGTTATTATTTCTTGCTTTCCTTCAAGTATAGCAGAATATGTTGTGTCGTTGCTCATAACTCTTTAGCTTTTTTTCCCTATAACTCGGCGCATCCACACCGACACAATGCTTGGACCCGAGAGACATCAACGGTTTTTGGTATTAAGTTCACCCAAGGGTTCAAACACAAGTCCTCGTGGTAGTTGATACCACAAGGCCCCATGCCCTTGACAACAGGGCTACCCCTTCTGGGATTATGAGCAATGTATTAACAAGATAAAATTCCAACTAATTTTCAAATTATATGCATCGCGAGCTTGCTAGAAAACTCACAGCATATTGTGCACAAACTCCCCTCTAGGAAGGTTAAATTTCTTGATGTTGTCAGCTGAAGCAGATGCAAAGCTGTGCCTGGAGAAGGGGCAAGATATAAATATTATAAAAATGTAAAGCAGTGAGATTGGTAACTTATATGGAAAAATGTTGCTTTACTATTTTGCAATGTCATACTCTTTAGGATGCAGTGCCATTGCTCGAACAGACTTCTTATGGTATGTTAGAGTTGTCATTGTCTTTCCTGCAAAGCAGAGAAATGAAGTATGAAAATGAAAGCAAAACTTAACGGTTTAGGAATAAAATGTATCAGATTACCATATCTAAGATCCCAAAACTTAATGGTTGTGTCATGGGAGCCAGTCACAACTTGTGGATCCTGCAAATACTCAAATACTATAATAGTAAGAAACACGGTTCTAATAATCCCAGCACTATTTTCATTTCTAGAAAAATTTGTAATCATCCCAGCACTATAACAAACTCATCAGGGCCTGATTATGCAGGAATGAGGGAGGCATCAAGCAAGAAAGAAGAGCAACTGATGTTATTTACATGAACAAGGAGAAAATAGTGATCTAAGAAAATTAGACTACATGAGTAAAACGTTTAGTTTATTGATAATAAATTACAATGACCAACATATTCAAAAGAAAGGAGAGAAAGATAGAAAAGGATACCGTGGGTCGAGTAAAAACTGAGCAAACTGTGTTATCGTGCCCAGAGAGAGCATGAATTTGCATCTTACTTCGGATGTCCCATACCTGGAACAAAGATGACGTGTCAACCAAACAATATATTCTTGTAATGCTCACAAGGAAATAACCTCACTTAAATGATACCACAAAATTATAGATCAAACAAACTGGTAAAATTGGATACCCGGCAGACAGAATCACGTCCCCCAGTAAGCAAAACATCAATTGTTGGATGAAGGGCCAAACAGTAAACGCCACTCAGATGACCATGATAAGAACGAATTACCTGAATAGAAATTTTTTTAGAAATTAAATTCGTTCCTCACAATTTTATATCAACGATTGAGCTCCCTATAAATAAATGAAAAGAAAATATTTAAACCTTATTCTGTTCCAGGTCCCAGCATTTAACTTGTTTGTCATCACCAGCTGAAAACATGTAGGTATGCTTGTTGCTGACAGCAAGACCTAGTGACAAAATAACATATTTAGATATATGTCAAAAACATCAATAAGCCACAGTAATATTAACTATGCTAGGATATAAATGAATACGAACTGACCTCGTATTTGCTCAATATGACCTGTCAATGTGAGTTTTAACTTCCCACTTGCTACATCCCAAATCTGATGGATGAAAATTGAAAAGATCCAATCAGAGGGAATGACTCAGCATACACAATAAATTCATCACAGGTAACTGAACTTTCAATGTCAAGTTCCAGACCATGCATCAATACTTCTAATAATTATGTGACATTTATTTTCAGTTAATCTTATTCTGTGACCTACAGAAAATCTATAAACCTCCCCAAGTTCACTGAATCCAAGACTGGGGCTAACTATCATGTCCTACCGCATTTCATAGCCTAAAACCTCATTAAAAATGAATTTTGATTCCACATATAATAATATAGGTGGAGGTAAATGTTAGAATCCATATAAATGAATTAAATTTACCCAACCCATCAGCTTAAGCTTTTGGGTTGAGTGGTGGTTTATTCATTCTTAAGATGGTATCAGAGCGGGAGGTCCTGTGTTCGAACCCCTGCATTGTCGTTTCCTCCCCACTTATTATAATTTCCACTTGTTGGGTCTTGATGTTGTTTTCCAATCCCACAAGTGAGGGGGAATGTTAGAATCCATATAAATGAATTAAATTTACCCAATCCATCAGCTTAAGCTTTTGGGTTGAGTGGTGGTTTATTCATTCTTAAGAGTAAAAGAAAAAAAAACATGGTTAATAAATAACAGCCATGTTTGAAAGTAATCCGGATCCAAATGTAACATGAATATTGAAGAAAAAATTGATTGTGAGGGGGATCCAAATGCCATGAATATTGAAGAAAAAATTGATTGTGAGAGATGTAGGGTGAAAGGAGAACCAGCTCAAATGTTGCACATGGGATTAAGCAACCAGCATGGATTCATCCCTCAGTTTGCTCTTCCCCAGTTTGGTGGCTTAGTGTAAGAAGACTGACGAGTATGCCAATCACTTATTTCTATTCTACCCTCTGATGTATCAATTGTGGAGGTAAATAGTTCAGTTTTTTTACTGCAATAAGGTTCTTCCTAGCAACGTTGAAGAGTTTCATCTCCAAGCTTTTTCTGGTGTCTGGTGAGAGGCTCGAAAGAAATCTAAAAACCCCCCTTTAGCAGGGAGGAAAGACCATTCATGAATTGTTAGGATACTAGTATCTTTAATGCTGCATTCTCTTTCTTCAGAATTTTGCAACTACTCTCTCTTTTATCTTGATCAAAACGAGAGTGCTTTTGTAGTCTCCTTGGATCTAGCTTGGGTGGATATCTTATCAAGACTCTTCCTGAATATTTTGATTTCAACAGGAGGTCTTTTTCTTTGATTTCTATAAATACATTTACATAAAACTATTCCACATCTATCTCTTAAAACCATATTAAATTTATAATAAACATTGTCCCCAAACATTTTGATCCATATATTTCCAGCACCATACACCAATCTTGGGATTTATTCTGTGTCACACAATTCTAGGAAGAAAGAAACATGTTCCTACAATTATCACTAATATAAATTCTTCCAAGTTTCATCTGCAGAAAAATTCAAAGATATTGACATTTATCAAAGGGCAAAACTATAAAACTAGAAATGAGGACTATAACAAACCAAAATGGATTAAAATAACATCAAAATTAGATACCTTTATGGTGCGATCTGCTGAACCAGTACAAAACCACGTGTTACTGGGATCAAAAGCAACAGATCTTACCCACCCTAAGTGACCGCTTATGACCTATAAATTAAAAAACAAGCGTTGATGGTTTAAGAGAAGGAAGCAGTGGATATCAAGCGCAAAATACATTCAAGAAGTCATGAAATGGAGGATTGACATGTTAAATGGGCAATAAGGAAGTTGATTAAAAAAGGCATACAAATTGACACGATGATATGGGGTCATAAGTAATGAGTGTTTTTCAAATATAGTCTACTTTCTAGCCCCAACGTTATTTTCAATCACAACTTCAGAATAGAAAGCTACAGTATAATTGTCAAAACTATAATATACACCAGTTAAATTGTGGAGTACTGGATGTTCATATACAAGTTATACTGGAACATAAGATTAAAACTTCAAACCTCATCCCAGTTTGGCAGTTTTTCTCATTTGATTTACAATAAATGCTGAAATATTGATGATATCCACAATAATGAGAAAAAAAAACAGCAACAATAAACTAACCCTATAATTTCTCCATGGAGCATGCCAAACAGGACGTGGCCACTTGCTTGGAATTCTTTCCATAATTGCAGACGTCGACATCCTATAAGACCAAAAGCTAAACTATTTGAGGCAAAACCAACAGATACTCTAAAAAAGGTTGATAAGAAACTGCAGGCATAAAAGCCAATACTGCGGAGAATGAAGCTCGATTTTTGAGGGAGGGATTTAAGTAAGTGGCATAAGCCAAAAGAATCATTCAAGATATGATATATCTCAAAAAAAAAAAAAAATCAAGAGCACGTAATATAAAAATTAAGAACTGAAGTGCTTTCTATGTGTAGTGCTTGATGAATGATGACTCAAAAACTAATTACATAGGTTCACTAAATCAATATCGGATTAGTCATCAATTTTGAGGTAACTCCCTCACAGTTTAGATGCTTAGATTGATAACAAAACACAGAAACAAGCAACCGTTCGAGAGGGTTGCACTCCCCCCACTAGTCTCTCTCACAGAGTACAAAACAAAAGCATGCCCCTAACCTTGGCAGCCCCAAAACATATATTCTCCCTCCCACAACCTAGGACCACACAAAAGACAAAAACTAAGGTCCTTCCCAAGTCAACCTCCTAATTGTCAGAAGAGGGGGATTACCCCCTTTGCCCCTGCGTACATAAATATTCCTAATAGGAGGTCTAACATCAATCTAGAGAGATCTGTGAAAAAACACTTAAAATTGACTAAATCAAATATGTTCAGACATCCATATGCCTCTGATCACTGGAAAAACGAGAAGGAAGCAAAAAATAAAAAAATGTAACAAAAAAATCATCAGTTATTAAATTCCATACATCAATGAGCACCATCATATGCTTCCTCCGTCACTAACATATAGGTAGGGTATAAGAAATGCACAAAAATTAGAAAACCTTTCAGATGAACCAGATGCAGATACAATAGCAGAGCTTCGTCCCTGAGGAGCACCATCATTTCTGACAACAAAAAAATAATATAAAAAGATTAGCAATAATCCCAACCCAGCAGAAAAAATTAAACTCACATGAAATGAACAGGAACGCCAATCTCTTTTTCACTAAAAAAAAGCTTAAAACAAAATTAATTATTCGTAGTTACAGACATGAACCAATTGGAACACTTTCCATAAGAAACAAATTAACCTCGTCAACAGAAAACTACCAACCAAAAGGTGAAGGGAAAAAAAAACCCTCAAAAGCACTTCCTAGAGAACCATTTTGGTAATCTCAAGGGCTTCCCATCTTATCCCGCCACTTTGCAAAATCTTTTCTTTCCTTCAACACAATGCTTACGCAGAAAGTATATAAGTTCTTCTAACTCTTTAAAGACATGACTTTAAATTGTCATCAGTTGGGAAAAAATGTCTACAACTTTCGGAAATTTCACTCCAGATGCCCAAAGAGAGGATATGAAGAAAAGGAAATCCAAATAGCATTGGTAAAAAAAATAATAAGCACGACATAGATGCATGTAGAACAGTATAAGCATATAGCTTATAGTTCACTTTAGTATGCACTATTCCATGTGGAGAAAGAAATTGAGAGAGAGAACTTACTGTGCGTTCGGTTGCACGGTTGGACCAATAACCAGAGCATTATGTGTAGTGGCCTTCGCATCTCTAGAATCGTCCGGCCCTGCATTACAGAGAGATCCACCCAACTCAATAACCAAATTATTGGTGATAAATTTGTGAGAATTGAGGTTAGTAAGATAGAGCAGATCTGTAGTTAGTAACTAAGGTACCACCTCAGCTGATAATCGTTAGGAATTTATGTTATAGACGTCAAGCTGGTAGTTAGGATCTTAGTGGGGCGTGTGTTCGAGAGTATTGGTCCTTTGTAATAAGGGTTCCGTATAAATATATAAATAAATCCGAGCTTAAGTCTTATGGAATCCCGTTCCCTGTCAAACCTTTTAACAGATAAATTCCAACCCTAACCTACCCAGGAATCCGGCCATTAAAATTCGGAGGGATAGAATTAGCCTATTAAAAAATATAAGATGAAATGAAAGGATAAATATACCAGGAAGAGCGAGGGCATTGGATGGCGCTGAAGTTCCAAGAGCGTCAGGAGCGGCGGAACTTGCTTGACCAGTAGGCTTAGTGCTCGTGTTATCTATCCCTCCATACTCAACACTGATCTATGAATTAAACAGGATTCACAAAGCATAAAACAAATTTTCCAATGCCGCTCAAAATAACAACCGAGTACTCCAAACGCTGTTCGTATTCAATGGCTTAAATCATGTAAGCAAGAAATTAACTAACCTTGTGACTGATGCGAATTTTTTTACTGCATTCAGAAAAGACACGGAGAAAACGCATGGATCAGTCCGTTAGAACTTCCAGGCTTTTAGAGCACCAGAAATAAAAATCTAAAGAAGAAAAAATCAATCAAACAGAACAAAACATAGACACACACACACACACAATGAACTTTTACAGTAAACTTACAAAACTACGAAGCTGAGAAACGAATTAAAGCCATTAGCATACCTCTCAGAGTCGGGAGGAGCGACATGGCCGTGAACAGGAGAGAAAAGGTCTAGGGCTCTTTTGAGAGATTTGAAGCTTAGCTTCTTCAAGGACTGCGGCTCTACTGGCTCCATCTCTAAGGCGGGGCCTGGCATCTTCTCCTCCTTCTACGGCCAGAAAATGGTCGGTTCTCCGACGGAGCTCCGATTCCGATTAGCACCACGGCGGAGCTGAACGCGCGGGAGCTGTCTGCTGCGAGGATCAGTGGCGCCTAACCTGGTGTGAGTTTACAGGAGTACCCAGGCTTGTGAAGATAGTACTCATCTCGAACTCTTCGTCGCTCAGCATAATTGGGCCCAGAGCTAAGCCCATTATACTTTCCCGAGCCGGCCCATAACTGCCTTCTCTGTACATCTTTGGGCCTGAAATAAAACTCCTTGGTGGCCCAATTCTCAGCGCGTCAGTTTCTGCAAATTCATTTCTTTTTAGAAATAGTTTATTTTAAAATATGAAACAATAAATATAAATATGTTAAAATTTACGAAACTCTGATCTCAAGTTTTTGTTTCTATTTCCTCATTTTTTTATAAGAAAAATATAGAATTGCATAACCCTAACACAAAATGATAAAATTATTTATTTTGTAACAAAATGGAAACGGATCAATAAATCAGAGACGTGTTTTTGTTATTTCCAAAATTTATATACAATTTTGATAATATTTCTAAAATATAATAAAATTAGAAACGAAAAATATTACGAAATAGATTTTTAATTTCCATACTTTCATAACAATTTAGTTGATGATTTTTATTATTTAGTATATATTATTTAAAATTTAAAATAGTTTTATCCCGGCCATTAAAAATATCATAAAAACTTTTAAACCAATAAATAAAATATGAAATCCAATGCAACCGTTGAGGTGGAGGGGCACCACGCTCCAGAGGCGAAGGGGGTGGAATAAGAAAACAAAGTAAGCGAAGATCTCAATGTGATGGCCGATCCAACGGTGGAAATTAGAATACCAGGAATCAATTTCCCAGTAAAAATAATAATAATAATTTTTTTTATATATTATCGATCTCCCTTGATATTTATTAATTAGGAAAGCGTGAAGGTTGAAAAATAAGTGATTTTATTCCATTTTTATAGTGAATTGCCCATCTATGCGACATGGGCCACAACTACATCGCCAAATATATAGAGAGATATTTGTTCGAATTCTTATTGTTTTAGAGTTTAAATTTCTTAAATTTATACAGATTGTTTAAATTGTTTTTTTATATAAATCGAGGGATGGTTAGTTTGTGTAATTTGAGTTTATTAAATTGACAATTTTGTAAAATTGGTTTAATTAGAGTCATAAATACCAAATGTAATCTCAACTTTTCCTAATTTTGGATTGTACAAATCAAAGGTACGAGTCAAATGCTTGTATAAATTTCCTGTTTGTATCTTTTTCACTTTGGCTTACTTCATTTTTATGTTTTGGTATTTTAACTCAATGTTTTAAAAATAGTCATAAATTATTGACTTTTTTTAATATTTTTTGTTAGTACAACTTTTTTTTAATAATATTATAATTCAAAGGTAAATATTTCAATTGATGACTTATGCGATGGGCTACTAATACCATAATTAGATGGTTTTTTTAGTACAACATGTGGGGGTGAGGATTTGAACTCATGACCTTTTGGTCAAATATAGGTGCTTTAACCATTTGAGCTATGCTCGGTTTGGCCATAATTAGATGGGTTATACACTCAATGATTTATGCTATTATTTAAATGTTGATTAGAATAAAAATACAAAAAAAAAAATTTGTTAAGTTAACACAACATAAAACTTAAAGTGAGTAACGAGTGGAATGATAAATTAAAAGTATGAAATACCTAAAGTAACTTGTAAAAAAGAAAGTCAACTAGTTAAGATATGTTATGGAGTGATCAAGCACAACACATGGCCCTCTCTCGCTTGGGCATGTATGTCCGAACCTCAACTTGGACACTCCAAATACGAGGAGGAAAGACTAACAATGAAGTAAGCAAAGCTCAGATGGTCTCCAACCTGGTGAACCTCAACTTGGTGCAAAAGTTATGTTTGCAGCTACCATCAAAGACCTTGTCAGAGTCCACCGTAGATAGCTTGCCAACGTGTCAACTCGATAAAAATCACGCAACAATAAAATATATATCTTCGATAAAAAGGCTATATACCCTTATACGTTGTTGAACTAAAAATATCGTGAAATAAAAAATAAAACTCCAAATAAAATAAGTGATAAAGCGAGAATAAGAAGTGGGAAAGGAAATATTAATTAAATCCAAGGGCAGCATAAAGTAATAAATTGTTTAATATGGGAAATAGAAACAAAAAAGGGGTGACACGTGGAGGGGTTTGGAGGGCGTGGTCCAAGGCAATAAATTGGATCTAAAAAAGAGAAGCAATTAAAAAAGGACACGTATGAATATTAAAAAAATGAAAGAGGGAATTGGAAAATTGGCCTTCTCTGTAAGATGCTTGGCCTTCGGGGGAAACGTAGCAGAAATGTGCAAATATTTAATTGGCTGTGTTTTGGCTTTTCACCGCTTATTCTTTAATATATTCAGCCTCGTCTTTGACCAACTCAGATACCTCATAACACTGTTTATTTCATATTTTACGTTAAATACCATTTTTATCCCTTCATTTTTCGAGTTTATTTGTATATAAGTTTCAAAATCTTAAATTTTGATCGCGTGTTTTATTTGTGGGTCATATCAAGATGATAGATCCATCGTTCTCTTTTAAGTATAGTATAATATGTGGAGTAGAAATGATATTAATTAATATCCTAATGGAATACAAATAAATAAGATGCTAATGAAACTTTTTAGGCTAAAGTTGGAAAATATACATATTTATAGTGTTTTTTAGTTAAATTAGACAAATATAAATATCTCTAAAGAGTATAAGATTTTCACAAGACTCACGATGACCACTTACCTTAGAAATTAGTAATTCCTATGTATTTCTTGGCACAAATGTTGTATGGTTAGACGGTTGTTCTATGAGATTAGTCAAGGTGAGCGTATAAGTTGGCCTAGATATTCACGGATGTAAAAAAAAACAAACAAACAAACAAAAACAAGACTCGAAAAGAATTCCAAATGACCTCGAATATCTTAGAAAAGCACGAGAATTTTTTTGAAGACTTTGGTAGATTTCCATAATATCTTACGAAAATGTTCGATATATTCAAAAGATCTCGAAGTCCCAATTTAGTCTATACATTTTGATTTAAGTTAAATGACCTTTCCGTTCAGTTCATTATGGTCTATGAAACTTGCACGCATTAATTTACTTAAAATTATTATTTTTTTAAGGCTCAAACTATCTGACTATTCAAGACAAAAATAAATATTTTCGAAATTTAGAGATCAAAACTTGACATAAATCTAAAATTTAGGTTTAAATACTATCTTAATTTATATTCATCTTGATCCACATACTTTTAAAATATCAATTGGTATATGTATTTTCAAATTTTATTTATTTTAATCAATGTATTTTAAAAACTTACCTTGTCCACACACTTAAAAAATTGACCACTATAATCCATACATTTCATTTTTTCTAATCACAATTTTAACACTACATTCCCACTCACAAAATTTATTGAAATAGCATTAGTATTGAAATTTTGTAGACAGAGACCAAAATTACATTTTCCAAAAATACTTAGACCACACACAATATTCTTAAAAATACAGAGATTAAAATCAACTAAATACACATAAAAAATGAACAAAAGTAAAAAAATACACTATGACAATAAGTGTGTATATAAGGATAGAAATAGCATAGTATTAAATAAATAAAAAAAAAAGAAGAAGAAAAAGGGCATAGAGAAAGAAGAAGAGTCAGTATTCCACGTGCTACTGTGAAGCCTCTCGTCAATTGGTTGAATGGCATTTCATTTTCTGTATTATTATTATTTTTTTCCCCACTTATTTACGCCTTTCTGATCCTCTGTTCCCCCTTTTTTCTTTGTCTTCTTCTTCATCCTCTCCCCTCTGCCACTCTCTGAGC
>NW_019104499.1:721462-757325 GCF_001995035.1 Momordica charantia
ATGCCTGTTTCGTCTGCTTCTGGAGTTCTGGTTACGTTTTAATTAAGCATTTATAATTTTCCTTTAATTGGTAGTTTATTCAAAAGCCATGGAATTTTAGGCCATCCCCCCTTCTAAACCAACGGCAGCATTCTATTGTATATTTTTTTTCTGTGGATTTTATTTAATTAAAAAAACACACACGCACACAATACTCTTTTATTTTTTTTCTTAACTTTTTTATATTATCTTCTTTTTATTTTTATTTTAATGTTTGGATAATGTTGTTTATTATTTTATTAATAATAACTCATGATCTGTTTGGCATGGAACGAGCGTGAAGAAATTAACGATACTTCTTTATCTCTTGAGTTGTTCTGTCGGATCGACCGTTCCATACCTTTGGTCTCTACTCGAACTGATGAAAAAATGGGGTAAGAAAATTTTGATACGATCTGCCCCTACTGGGAGGCATCTACATCATCACGATCACAAGGAGAGGTTCACCCCTCATGAGGATACTTTTTTTTTCTTATGCAAATTTACTTAATCAAATTGATTGGTAAATAACATATTTTACAATTGTCAGAATTTTGAATTTAAAACTTTAAAATCAAAACTACACTTAAAAATATACTATTTCATATTATAAAATAATTTCATTAAAATTTAAACAGGTAAAATAAAATATACTTTAGGTGATGCGACTAAAGTCCTATATTGACTAAATAAAAACATAAAAACATAATCATTAGTATATAAATAAAGACAATTATCTTGATAACCAAAAGCAAAATTATGAATTCATGAAACTAATAATTTGTTATTAAACACATATTCGAAAACACTAACCTACAATTTTTTTATTTTTTTAATATTTAGATTATTTCTATTTTCAAATTACCAATCTCACTACAGTAACTATTTTTAAAACATTATTATATTTTACTGTACTATTAAATTTATTTTCAAAATTTTGTTAAAAGGTTGTTGGCACAAGTGATTTGAACTGCCGAGAAAATTAAAATAATTTTAAGAGCGTATGATAAATATCAACTTAATTTGTAATTAATACTTTAATTAAAATATTTATTAGAGAAAAACACTTCCAAACATGGCTTTGGAAAAAATTACCGTCTCTGGTTAGAAAAGCGGAGCCAATCTCAAAAAATGCTCCTCCCTTTCTTGTGGGGACCTGATATATGAATTAATAAATATGTTGATTTCATGAATATTTTTTTTGTTCACTATAAATTGAACACGTGGCAGAACAAGTGTTGTTTCACATTTATTAATGTGGTAGATTTGTTTTTTACCCTTTTCAAAACATTTCCAGTACATTTTTGTATTTCAATAGTTTTTTGCTTTTTCTCTTTTTCAGATTTAAATAATATTTTGCAGTATATAGTTCCGACTTTCTTTTATTTTACTTTTTATATTTTTTAAAACATATATTTTAGTTCTTTACTTTTGGTTGATATTTGTAAGATTTTCACTCAAAATTTTACCATTATTTTAGCTTTAGCAATTGACCATTATATGTTTTCACCATTTAGAAACTAAGTAGATATTTAAGAGAAATTAAAGATAAAAAGAAAAATATGTTAGTTTGGGATGAACGTGACCAGTCAACTATAAACTTGACTGAGAAAATCATGTAAAAAAAAATACAAGTTTAGTAGGTTTTTTTTTTCTAAGTCATGTGTATTTAAAAATATATATTTTTTATTTTTTTCACGATTGCGTGTCCCTTTCTTAATTACACGTCATTTTGAGCTTCTTCCTCCCATAGTAGATCGATCTATAAAATAAAATAAAACAACCAACTCTTTAAACTATTTTTAAAAATTTATTACATACAAATTTTCAATATATACATATATGTATGTGTGCGTGTATATATATATAAAACATTTTTTAAAATTAAAAACTACATCATTTCCACACAATAATAGTTTTGTATCTCGTGTCGAGGGAAAAATAAATAATGAACGAGGGCGGGCAATTGACCCTCTCTCAATTTTCCACGTAACAGAAATACGTATAAAATATGAAAGATTTTATAGTGTTTCTCTAATCTGACTCTTAAATTTTAAAAAACATGTAAAAACTTTTCATCGACTCCCCCATGAATGGAGTAAAATAAAGTTGGATAAATTTTATGGTACTACAAGAGTATAGTTATTCGTCTCATTAATTTATTTCACGTCAGCATCATATGAAAAAAATGGCACGAGATCCACCAACATTAAACGTAGAAACAAAACTATAGCGTAAACAAAGACAAAAGTATAAATCTTTTCTTATTCGTAATACTAAAATTTGTTGAGTAAGCAAAAGCAAGCATAGCTCAGTGCTAACTGGCATGTATCTAGAGATTATGAGTTCGATCTTCACCTCTACTTATTGTGCTGAAAAAGCTTTTTACGTAAATCGAGATAAGAGAATGGAGGATAATAGAATTAATTAAGAGAGAGAAAATTAAGGAGAGAGAAGTTGTAAAAGAGTGCCACCTTAACAAGGTACATAATAATGGAAGAAAGAAGGGGGATAATAGGTTCACTGAAAACGACAAGAAAATATTATTAAAGGGACTTTGAAATTTCACCTTTGATTGGGGTTTTTGGTAGTTGCTTTGCTTGCCTTTCCTCTGTCCCCTTGTTCTCGTGGGGGCCTTCCGTATGCACTAATAATGCACGACAAACCCAGCCCCGTGTAAGTTTACTCCGCCACGTGTTGAACGTCGAGAAGATATATCGATTTAGTGAGGTCAGCTCGACTGTGAGAGACGAACTAGGGCGACCTTGCCTTGTTGTTTACCGTCAAGTACGGGCTTTGGATTGAACGTAGTTAGTGCTCGTCGCCAAGATTGAAGTGGAGGGTGAGAATCTCGACCTTCCTCACTATCGGAAGGTTGGGTAACCTGTTATCCAGGTATGTTCAAATTCCTTATGAATATACCACTCACTTTCTCCGACCGATACTATCTTAGACATTGGAGTGCTTATCTCTTGTAGGTCACGACTTACGGAAGGAATGGATATCGTTGCTTAGACAGATAAATCTGTGTACGAGCGTACTCCTTAATCTTTTAACATTCAACATTTAGTAATAAATGGTGGGTCAGTCAATTTTAACCCGGGATTTTGAATTTCATCAATAACATAGACTGCTGAACTTAAACATCTGGTATTAATTAATATCCTAAATTCACCTTGTTTTTAACCCTGTGCCTGTATTTGAAATCAATAAGTGAATACAGTGGCAGTCCAACAAAAAGTAAAAATTACACCATTTATTTAAATTTGAAATTAAACAACACATTTTTCCTAAATATTGAACAAGTTTTAGCCCAATTATTTTCTCAATTTTATGCAAGCCATACACTATTTTTTTTTTTGAAAATTCATTATTGATATCTACCTCACATTTATTGTACTAGCAAAATTAAACAAGATTATTATCTCTCTATATCATTAATTATTAATTGCTTATTCTTTAATAATACCATACACAATCAACAATTAACTTATTTCGACACTAAAAAACAATTAAACTTATTTTCGAGCATCAAAATTTCATCCTTATATATTATTATTACTTATGAAGTGATCCTATGCATATAAATATGGTTTACAAATGTAGCGTGATGATTTAAATTTTAGATGAAATAAGTAAATACTTATTTTGATTTGATTTTATTCTATTAGATATTAATAATTCATCTCAAAACCAACTGACAATAAGAGGAGTAGTCGAAAAACTATTCTTAGTACCAAAATGGGGAATAGTAACAAAGGGGCGCATCATTTTTGTTACATTACTCTCAATTTGATATGTTGTTTTTTTACAAAAAAAAGAAGACCTTTCGTTATTATTCATTGTTAATAATGATAAGAAACGAAAGTTTTTTTTAATGATTTTTGATCGTTMTTTACCCCACAATGATATTGAATATAGGGAGTTGTTTGTTTGTCCACGTCTATTATAAACCATTGTTAGGTCACTTTTTCTTTTCAATGTAGATCGTTAACCTTAGATACAAATATTTTGATTTTATTTTTATATTTAAAAAGAGATTTACATAGTAATTTCGACTTTAGTTCGTTCTGGTATTTGTACTGTTAAATACATTTATTTTACTCCATGTACTTTCAAATTTTATTAATTCGCGTTCCTATATTTTCAAAGTGCCTATTTTATGTTTTATGTATTTTTCAAAGTGACCTAGTCATTATTTGCAAAATTTTTAATACAAGTTTTATACCGAATGAAAAGTTTTTAATACAAGTTTACAGCAACCTTTCAATAAATGTTGTGAATAATTGTATCTAACACCATGATCAAAATAATGAAATGAAAATGAAAATGAATGGACAAAAATGATGAATTTTTAAAATTTCAACAACCAAATTAATTGTCTCGAAAGCACAGAGACTAAAATGGACCAAATTTGAAAGTACAAGATGAACCATAGTCGAAAATACAATGATCATAGTATTTAAATAATAGTATTGTCATTTTTTTAGTATAACAATTTGAAGATATGAGAGATCGAACTTCCGTCTACGTGCCAATTATTGTTGAGTTGCTTGTATTATTATTATTATTATTATTTTTTTGGTTTCTTTTAACGCATAAGATCATAGGTTTAAATAACGTTCTGGATTGCAGTGATATAGACATAATGACGTGGAATAAGAATTTGTACAACTAAATCATAAATTGATTTGATGATAAAAAATATATTGGACAAAAATTTCGATTAATTATTGTACGGAACCCCTGCTGCTTCATAAATAAATGTCAAAATCTCCCTTTATTAAATAAATAATAAATGGTGTAAGTAAAGAAGAAACTGTGGACGTCTAAGTATTATAGGGACAGTCTAGCTTGCCAAATTCATATTTATATATTTATTTTATATTTCACGTATATTCATTCTATTCTTTTAATTTATTAATATTAATAATTTCAACATTAATAACTAATGTTAATTAAATGTACTAATTTTTTCAAGCAGGCGCTGTAAAGAAATTGACATATCGCTAGTCTAGACTATATTTTTTTAATACACAATCAAATTAAGGTTAAAAAGTATAATTCATCATTGTATTTTCATGAAGGTAACGATTTAGTCTCTGAATCTTGAAAATTAGTAACAATTTAACAGTAACGACTAAAATTTATATTAGTAACGAATCGTTATTTTTCAAACGTCATGGACTAAATCGTTACTTTAGTGAACAGGGACCAGATGTATTTTTTAACGTATATAGATGAAATTAGTTGGTTAAATATACTGAATGATTGTCTAATTTATTATGTAATTCTTAATTTGATACTAAATCTTTAAAATTTTCAAATTGTATTCCGTGATTGTAGCAAATAATTGATCGGAATCCCATTCATTTTTTGTTGAATTAACCGATCAACTCCTAACTACGGTATTTCATAAAAAATAATATTAAAATTTTTTTAAAAAAATTATTTTATTATTAAATTATTATTTTTTGCCAACATTTGGAACATGTCATTTGGATTTGGATGTTACTTGCCCCATAAAAAATCATCATTAAAATTAGGAAATTTTTTATACATATTTTTCTGTACACCATTTTTCTTACTAACAAATTTAAATAGATTTTTGTTTTTTTTAATAAATGACCTAATTGCCCCTTGAAAATTTTAAAACATTCAAAATCAATATTAATGATTGACTTAAAAATCAAAAGCTAATTAAATCTAAATATTTAATGGTTGAATTTAGTTGGATCTATTTTTTGCTTTTTGAGTATTAAAAAGTGGGAGGTAAAGCTTCGAATTCATGACCTCTTAATTAAAAGACATATGTCAATTACCGCTGAGTTAAGTTAATACTGACAGTTTAGTTCATTATTTAATAAGAATTGTATGGATATAATAAATATTACGATCCAAACATTGTTTGGATTAGAAAAGTATTATAACCTAACTAAATCAATAACCTACAAGTATGAAAGTACATAATTTATAAGATAAATATAAAAATATTTAAAATAAAAGGTTAATTAAAATGAATTAGAAAGGGGGACAGGCAGGTTTTGCAGGTGTTTGGATGTGGGGAGAAGGATGTGAGACGTGACGGGGAGGGGACGGCGTTGGCTTTCAGTCTCTTTATTTTTCACTACTAATTATTATTTATTACTTATTTTATACAAAAGCCGGCGCTGCCGTTGCCGTTGCCGTTGGCGACTAAATGAAGTTTAATTACTTTTTTTTTTGTCACACATTAATTAATACTTAAATCTACTCCTTTAATCATTTGCCACCTGGCATTGTCAAATAGGGTAAGTGAGGAAAAATTAAGTGGGAAAGAAATATTAAATTTGGAAAATTCAAAATTCAATATTTATACACAAAATGTGTATCAATTTTTCCTTTTACCGTGATTTTTAAATTTTATAAAATTACAAATAAAACTTGGAGATGAATGTTCTAATTGTTACCTTAACCTTGAAAAGAGGTTATAATTTGTACCTAAGTAGGATTTTCGTGTGAATAATACGTTAAAATTTAACGTAATATCATGTGTTGAATTGATTATAAAAATGTATTTATGGTATATGAAATTAATGAAATTTTAGAAAATAAAAAATGGTATTATACTTTTTTTTTATTAAATGTTTGGGAATTTTGTAAAATTGGTCCAATTTAATTTGGTGTAAATATTGATTTTCATTGAAATTAGTAAACTTTGAAAATTTTTTATATTGTTTGTTTTTTTTGTTAGAATTAATGGATGAATTAGCATAAAATTAACAAATGATAAAAATTACAACACTCACAAGTTTACAATTTAAATTTCTCACATTTTAGTCATGATATATGAACTAGACAAAATTTGGATAATATTAAAAAAAAAATCATCCCATTTATTTATTAACTAGCATTCTTATTTTTTAAACATAATTTTAATATTTTAATTAAAAAAAGCCATATCAAAACAAGCCCTGAATTTAATTGTCAATGTGAGCACAATTACTACCTTTCAAAAATCTTTTCAAAATATAAATCAAATTTTGAAAACTAAAAAAATACATTTGAGCATATAAATCAGGGTTTGAATCCCACCCTCTTATTTTGTGATACTAGAAAAAACCCAATTTTAAAATTTTAAAATTTTTATAAGATACATTTTTACTTCGTACTATTTAAATCTACAGTTCAGAATTGATGGGAAAAAAGATATCGTGATTTATTTTATTATCCACTAACATATATATATTATTAACAACATGGAAAATGACAGTATCAGTACAGACATCATATTATATCATTTAATTTACATTGAAAAATATCAGATTAAAGTGGACTCAATAATTACAGAATGAAAAAATATGTAAGAATATTAAAGTGGAATGTTGCCACAATAATTTTAACCCTTTTTCTTTTTTGTTTTGACAGCTAAGAATTTGAACATTCAAACTTAAAAATGGTTAAACATACCTCCTCTCTAGTGTCAAATACCACGTTAAACATGATTAAGAATCATAAATTTTAATTCCATGGATTAAGGTAAATATTTATATTAGATATCTAACCGAAAAAATCTAATGTCTTTTAAAAAAAAAAATAAAAATACTATTTTGATAATGATATTTTTCAATCATTTTAGTCTATATACTCTAAAAAAAATATTTTTTGATATCTGTGAGTGTTCGATCGCATCTCGACTAATTTCACGGGACAGCCGCCTGACCTTACAATATTTGGTGTCAGGAATCAAAACATATATTTTAGTATATATACTTTTAAAAACCAACTATTTTGGTATTTTTATTTTTGCTTTTATCTCATTTATTCAAATCACAATTTTAGCACGACACTTTACTCACAAAACTTATTGAAATGTAGCCATAAATTTGTACCAAATGATTTCCATATAAAATTTGTGTTAAAAGTTTCCATTTCTTAAAGAAGTAGAGAGACAAGTCAAATATTTTGAAACTATAAGGTATGTGAACAAAATAAATATATAGATCGGGATGAACGTTCTGAAGGCATATAGATCAAAATGAATAAAAGCTAAAAGTAAAGCTAACAAAATAATTTTTTTTATAAAATTATGATAATATATATATATATATATATTATTTAATTTCATAAAATGTAAAAAAAGTGAGAGTCCCATCATCTAGTCATGGGAAAAAAAAGGCATTTATGGTGGTATTCAATGAACCATTTATGGTGGTCCATATATCACAAGGGAAATTTCATACCCTATTACCTTAAATCTGCAATTATTCAATTTTCCACTCCATTATCATCAACATATTGTGCCGCTTTATTTGATGGATATTGGATGGATTTTGTGAGACACACGTATCAATATTTATGGTGTATTTTTATTGTGGTACAGATACAGGTGATGTAAACTTTGACATCAAGGAGTACATACCAATCATCAGTGAGCTATGTTCATATTAGCATTTATGGTATATTTTGTACTCAAAAAATATTTATGATATTTTTACAATATTTTTTATCTTTATTTTTCACGGATCGGAGCTAGAACCGAAGGCCCGTTGATTTTTTGAAGTCTTGCGAGGAGCCTAAACAACGATTCTCCACCTCGTTTTAGGCAGGTCTAGTAGTTCCCATGCCTGGCAAAGAAAAATGAACCCCAATAGAGTATATGTTGAGACATAAATATTGTATAGTATATCAAACATGTAAAAGTATACCTTAATTAAATAATTTTACAAAGGAAATAATCAATCATTTTAATTAAAAAATATTATATCCGACTGGTTCTTGGTTTGAGTCTGGAGCAAACAATATTAATTTTGAACAAATTTATCCTATCGAAATAATATATAAAGTCTAACTTTGATATAAATGAAAAGAATAAAAATTTTATTTGTTTATTTATTTTACTTCAGCATTATTGGCAGCTACCTCTAGTTAAGAGGTGATCAGTTCGAGACTCCACCAGGAAATTTTTAAAGTTAATGATTTAGATAAGACGAACAAACTCTTAAAATACATTGGTCGATATCAAATGGGCCTGGCTTTGCATTTGGAGATAGGGCCTTCAGGCCCAATTAGCGGTCGCAATAACCCGAGGCCCATACGGAATTACTTCTCCATCGAGGCACAAACCGCCAAGAAGTTGAATAGTTCCCTCTAGCGAACCGGGATCGTCTTCAGAACAGAAGACGATTTCCTCTACAATTTCAACTATTCGATTAATTTTTTTCTTGTTTCAGAAGTCAAAATCATTCTGCAAAGAGATTCTACAATTCAACATCAATGGCGAGCGGTAATCATAGCGTGCTCCGAAAACGATTAGGTGTAGTGGACGTCTGACACGTGTTTGTGAAATTTTCTCACCGAGCTTTGATGAACAACGGCGAATTTGACGTGGACAAAATGGCGTTCAAGATTGCTGTCGCTAATGGAGTTCAATTAATATGTTAACCGCAAGCCAGAAAGTTGGGGAACAATCGTATTGGTGCTGCAATATCGGTACGCTAGGCCTGCTTTCTTATCCTTAGCACTGCCGGATCATGTCGACCATGGAAGCTACATAAACGAACTTCGTGACCTTTATATCCTTAGCATTGTCCAATATATGGTGGATGTTTCCCGGCGTCTCGTCAAACAGTCAAATTCATCAATGGGAGCTGAAAAGCAAACAGCATTATAGTTTGCGTTTAAGCAACAGCAATTATGAGATTGACTGGTAACTTATTTTTATGTTTGGTGTCAAAGAAAATTTCTAAGTTGATTTATTTTTGTTATCTATGAAATTTTCTTCCAGGGGTCGGAAAATTCACTTGTCCACGACGCGATTCAGAATTTTAACAGCCAATTTAGAAATATATGACGTGAGTCAAATCTTCACACGTTTGATGTAAATAATATGTGCTTATTTCTTGCTCTCTTTTGGTCATACTGAGGTTGTTGTTTCGAATTAGAAAGCAAAATTGTTCTTATCGTTTTAGGAGATTCCGTATCGCTCATATGGTTGCATGACGGTCGTTTTCAGGTCGTTTCATTACTTCATCATCATCGTCGTGGAAATGAAGTTTGATTGGTGAGGTAGAATCTTCCCTTGGTGGTCCATGTTGTAAAGTATGCGCGCCACTACTTTTGCACGCTAGGTGTTTGATGAAACGCCTCTGAATAATTTGGTTACCCCCCGGCATGGTTCTTTCATTTTTTTAATGCGAAAAGTCTCCACTAATCATAAGATTGAATTATCTCCTCTGACCGGTCAGTAATCTCTATTATAGGTTGTAGGCTCGAGTTCCACTTATTGTTTGAATTGTAATAAAAGGAAAAATTATCTCTACTCAGCATCACGCATGTTTTGGTTCCATATGATACAATTACTTCAAAATTTGTGCACTAAGAGTCAAAATCAGACCAAAAATTTTACTTTTTATTACAACTTAACATCTTTATCCTAACCACCCATTTGCACCCCATGGGGAAGTAAGCTGATTTGCACAACTTTTTGAATTCTGTTTGGATACTTATTGCAAAGAGTCATCGAAATTTTAGTCCAATAATGATTAAAAGTTATTATTAAATGAAACTGTTTGTCAAGTTTGCTTTCTGTTGGCAGAAATGTTGGACTAAAACTCCAATGGCACAGGTTCAGCCCCTGGAAATTGGTTGAAGGGTCAGCAATCGGAGGACATAAAGGCGCTGATCTTAAACGACAATTCATTAGATTAAGTCTAAAGAGTCTGCAGAAGAAGCATAAAGCCATGCTGTTCTCTAATTGTTTGACATTATTTTGCTGCCTTACTTGCACACAGGGGAAGGAATCAATGGGCAGCTGGATTCAACGTTTAATTACTTTTGCCCGTTTTAATTTGAAACAAGAAGAATGCCATCCCCTGAAATGGATGACAGGTAAGACTATCAAGTTTATACAGTTTTTCTGCCTCCCAAACATACACAAAAACCTTAAAATAAGCTCATCTTTTTATTTTTCTTAATGGAAAACCCAACCCCTAGACAGGAAGCATTAGTCAGAGGTTTTGTATGATTTAGAGTGCTGTTTGGGAATATTAATGATATGAAACTGTTTTCTATTTTCGTAACAATATTTTACTGTTTAATACAGTAATCCAGGTTGGATAGTCAACTTTCTACACTCGTTTTTGGTTGAGTTGTTCCGTAAGATCCTTAGCTTGACGAGAAGTTCTTTGAAGTTTGAACCGGGAATGAAGAGTAAGAATTCATATTTAGTAATGGGATTTCTTTCAACTACTACTTCGTAAAACAATTTTGAATGATTGTTATCTTGAAAATACACCCAATATTGTTGTTAGTTTTATAAATTATATTAGATGGTGCAAGTAAAAAAAAATTGGAGAGCTGTAAATCCAAATTTGGACAACTTTCTGTTAGATATTTTTGTTTAGAATTGCTCTGTGTACGATAACCATGAAGAAGGAAGAAACAAGCTAGTGCAATCTTGGTATATTCCGGATTCTAAGTTATATCACATGACAAAGTATACGAGTTTGTTCCTTTCTCGAAAACAGAGCTTATCATCATGTGTCGAAGCAAATTGATACTTGATAGGAGCATTTTTTTACGTCAGCAAGTAAAAAAGTATTTTCAGAAAAGGAAAAAGGAAACCCATAAATTTGGCTATGTCCCCACCATAACTGAAGATCTAGGCTTGGAAATGAAATGACTATAATGTCCAACATTGTATATATATGATGATGATGATATGAAGAATATGGGAGTTGTATTGTTGTATATCAGCCATGCATTTGCATGTACGAAATACACTGTGGCTGTAGCGCACGTTTCATTTTGTTGTCTCAATGGCCACACACACATCCACACCCACACCACACATGGGGCTGGTCTATTACTGTGCCTCCATATGCCTCTTCCATTTTTTTCGTTATAATTTTCTATCATTCGAAAGGGAAATTTCATCCATTGAAATGACACCAAGTTCAATATTCCCCCCTCCCCACAGAAAAAAAGAAAAAAGAAAAAAGAAAAAAAGTCCCTATCTAAATATATTACAAAAGATCCCAATTTCAGTTAATCCCAATTTTTACCTAAAATCATACAAAATAATAGGCTTTGAAGAAAAATGGAGATAATTATAATATATAGTATATCTTCTTCCTAAGAAATCCTAATTATACTCTTATATATCTTATCTAATTTTGTGTGTCTTTATTTTTCTTCTCTTATTTTTGAACAGGTGATTCTTTGAGAAATTCAGGACCTTCCTCACGTATGGCTGTGTGGATTGCATGTGCGAAGACATGATCGCTGCCTTTTCCTACCAAGTCCTTGGCTTTGATTGACTCCATTTCCCAATCTGTATTGAACACCACTATTAAGATTGAGACCACACATGCCATCTGAGCTGCCAATAGCCCATAGCAAAGACCCACAAACCCAAATTTCCAAACAAACGCCGACACGACGGCCACCGGCGCACCCACCAAGTAAAATGAACAGAAGTTTATTCCGGCGCCGGTCCCCGGCCTCGCACTTCCTCTTAGAATCCCGCAGCTTGTTGTTTGTGGGCAATTTGCCAGCTCGCAGAGTCCGATTATGGGAAGGACCGCCACTGTCAGCTCTAGAATTTCCTCGTCTTTTGTGAAGATTCTTCCCCATGTCCTTCTGCCGATGGTGGTCAGTGAGAGGCCCATTAATGAACCCACCAAGGCCAATCCGATTGCCACTACCGTCGCGAGTCGGGCCTTTCTGGGACGGCCGGCGCCGAGCTCGTGGCCGACTCTGGTCGAGACGGCGGCGCTGAGGGCCGTCGGCAATGTGTACATTAGCGAAGTTGTTTGGATGACAATGCCTGAAGTCGCGAGTGCAACCTGCGGGTTATGGAGGTAGCCAGTGAGGATGGTCATGAACTCATACCACCACCATTCCAAGCAAACTCCGAGACAGCTGGGAATGGCGAGCTTGATCAGCATTCCCCATTCCTCCCCCACCGTGGCGGCGGCGGTGTTGGCAGTGGCTGTGCTGCTTTTCAGTGGCACAAACAAATTAGCCTCCTTGGAGGAGGTACTACGAGTGCAGAATATCAAATAGAGTAGAAGGAAGAAAAGGGTGCTGAAATTAGCTATAAAGTTGGAGATTGCAATCCCACGGATGCCGAGATCAAGAGGGAAAGTCAAGAAAATGGCGATGGGGACATGTAGGAGAATAGCCAACAAATTGCACCACATGACAAGCCACGTGGTACCTTTGTTTCTTAGGTAAATACGGAGAGGGTGAAGTAGGCTGTTCAAGATCAAATCAGGGACAGCGAAACGGCAATACATGGCGGCGATTCTGGTGATTTCGGGGTTCTGGTGGAGGGCCAACATCAGAGGCTCCAAATTGAGCCAAAGAAAGCCAATGGGGAGAGAAGCAAAGAGCAAAATGAGAACCGTTCTTTGCAGAGTCAGAAAGGCAATAGAGGAATTGTGGGAGCCGAAGGCCTGGCTGCAGAGTGGCTCCATGCCCATGGCGAGGCCGGAGAGAACGGAGTAGCCGGTGATGTTGGTGAAGCCGATGGCTAAGGAGCCGGCGGCGAGGTGGAGAGTGCCGAGTCTGCCCATGCAAATCACGGAGATCATGTTCTTGAGATAGCCCACTAAGCCCATTGCCATGACAGGGAAGCCGATGTCAGCCATTTGCTTCAGCTCCTCCAGGACCTTGAAAAGCAAGAGAGAGAGGAAGCAAACGCAAACAAACAGGTAAGCAATCAATTTATTATATATACACAATGGGGGCTATTATATTATTCTTTCTCTGGGGGGGAGGTTTCTTTTAAGAATTCGTACCTCTGGCATTGTCGGGTACTTTCGGGACTTCTCTTCTGCAACCATATTTTTTCCTTCCTTTGCCCCTTGGTGTGTTTCTTTTCCCTGTGCTGAGGAGAGAGAGAGAGAGAGAGAGAGAGAGAGAGAGGAGAGAAGAGAGAGCAAAGTGAGTGTTGGGCATGCAAGAAAAGATTTTAATTTATAGAGATGGGAATTGGACCATTGGTGGGGGTCTCTCTTATGCGTCTAGTGACACACATTCTCTCTCTCTCTCTCTCTGGAAAATGCACAAAGGCCCTTCTTTCAATTTTGCTCCCCATTCAAAGTTAGTTATTTCAAAGCCTAGGATCGGAAGAAGAAATACCCAATATTTTATTTGTTATGTGTTTTTTTTTTCCATGAACCGAACCATAAGTAGAATTATGTGAAAGTTATGTGATATTGTGGACTTGGGAAAGTTCAAACTTATTTTTCAGTTTTTATTTTAGTCCAAGATTGAACTATTATCAAATACTGATACGTGCCTGTCTATTGAATTATGCTCAAATTTGCTTGTAACGAAAAGTCTAAACTAAATATTAGCTTAATTTTACATGTCATATTTTGCTCCTTTTTGACCATGCAGTACTGTCTTTGTAAAAAAGTGATAGTGTTTGAAAATTTTGAATTCTAGGCATTAAAGTGGGGTTGGTTGAGAATTTGAATTTTCAATAAGATTATTGGTATTTTAACTAGTTGAACTACGTCGAAGTGGACATGAGTTGAGTTGGTATAACTTTGGAGGTGGGGAAATTGAGTGAATATTTGATACACATGTTGTTTCGAGTGGGTTAGTTTCACAAACTTCACAATGATAGTTGAAGGTAGAGATTCAAATTTCTGACCTCCTTTAGTAAAGTTATAATGTTTTAATAAGTTGAGCTAGATTCAAATTCTCTTAAACTACATGTCTATTCTATAAAATTATAAATTCGTGAATCAAATATAATGTTAGAATTCAAAAAGATTATACAAATTCAAGCCCATGTTCATTAAAATTGCAGACCAAGTAAATATCCCAATAGGCTCTTTTTGTGGCCAAAGTTAGCACTAAGGTTAATGTGGGGCTTTTATTGCTTGTTTCGTATAGAGCATGTATTTCTTGTTTAAACCATGTGATAATGTTGAAAATAGCATACAAAATGCCTATATTTTTTTATGGAATTTTGGCACTTTCCAAAATTAAGGGAAACATATCAACTCATCTCTTTGTAAAAGGATCATGCTTATAAGTTAAAAATCTTTTTAATAAAAAAATACCTTGATTTTTCTTCACGTGGGAAATAGTGGAGCCACATTTATTGTTATATAGCCTTCCTTGTGGGAAGATTGGTAGCTTGCTAATCACTCTTTTGATTCGTTTGTTTGATGGGTTTTTGGTTCCATAATTATCCCATAATTTGTTTTAGTTTGTCCCACACGTAACATTATCATGAATTATGAATAAAAACAATATAGTTAATTTGGTGAACAGTATGGAAAATTCTTTAATTCGAACATCATTATCACGTAACGTCTCACAATAGCTAATGTAGTAGATTCGAATCTCTATCTATTGAACTAAAAAGGAAAAAAAAAATCATTTTACCTAAACTTATCTAGAGATGTTTTAAGTTGTATTATGATTTTGTTCTTGATCGTTACATCTGTTTCTAAAGAAACATGGATATTTTGATTTTGTGGGGAAAAAAAAATCTCTCACCCATATTGAAAAGGAGAGAGAAAGCAAAAAAGAAGTGGACCTTTCTTGTTTGAGTTGCAACTTTCAAAGAGAAGAATATATGGTAACTGAGCTGCCTAAGAGAGATGGGCAAATGGCAATGCATTTTCTTGGCCAAAAGTTTGGTTATATATACAAATCAACAGTCAATTAAACTTGTCACAGCACCACATGCTATCTTCTTATAATTAAAGTCAGTGCTTTGTACAGCCAATATAAGGCAGATTTCAACAGCCTAAATTGTGGGGGTCGTTGTATTTCCCTTTATAGCTTTCCTTACACTATCTCTCTCTCTTTCTCTTTCGCTTTTTCCGATCCAACGCCACGATTCGTTATCTTTTGACAATTAGGCATCAAGGGTCTATCCAAACCGTGTAAATTCAGATATCATTGAAGTTATGAGTTTAAATTATGACAATTACGGCCATTTATAAGTCTCAATTGTCTTGTAGTACGCATGTGAAACTGCTCCAAACATTGACAATATAGTATTTTGTGCCGTGAAAGTGGGACCAACAATTAGCAAAACGGACGGCTATTAAATTCAAATATAATTATTACAGTGAACTGTACATTTGAAATATTAAATATATTACGAGTTTTTGTTATCTCTGTGAAGACGTCAGACAGTTGTTTTGTGGAATCAACGATGATGGATGTAAATTGCCCCGAGCACTGACAACATAATATTTTGTGACGAGAAATTAGAGGGGTGGGGGCTGGGAGGGCTAGAGATGAGTTGCTTTTTTGTTAGGGTCAAAAGGGGTGCCCTTATTCCAGAGGGTAAAAAGTCCCCTTTCCAAGCAAAATCTGATACGAAAAAGGAGAATAGGAAAAAAGAAAAAAAGGGTTCATTATTTAAAACCCTATTGAACTGAAGACATTAATGCCAAATTTAATTTAGAAAAGAAAAAATAAAACTAATTGTATTTAATTTAATGCCTTTTTCTGGATATCTTGATTGCTTAGGTTTCTCACATAACTAACGTCCTTTTAGAGCAATCAAATTTGCCTCTTATTTTCATACCAATCACAATGCTCGCTCCCACAATTATTAATTTTCCCACCAATTAATCATGTAACAACTATCATTGTTAATTTCTTTTTTAATGGGTACACTTTTGCTTTCGTTGAATGAACAATCAAATTTGCTCTGTTTTTTATTTCTCAGAATTGATGCCACACGGTTTATGTCAGTGGGTCTCTATAATCGAGGCTCGTTGCTTGAATTGAGCAACACTGTGACCAACATATAACTCGAACTTGAAATTCTCTAGATAGATAATATCTATCTTAAAACCTCAAAATTACTTTGTGAATAAATACTATTCTATATTGAAATTTTCATCTCACAATCGAATTGATATACTCGGTTGGCTAGTAATCTAACATGTTAATTGCCACAAAACTCTAAAGGATATAGTTATAATTTTATTAAGCATCAAGTTTGAAACTCCGAGTCTCTATAATCTATATTTTAGTTATACACATAAGTAAATTATACCTACATAAAATATAAAAGTTGGACATAAGTTTATGAAACGTTCAAGATAAAGTAGATGCACATACCAAACATATATAGACTCAACTTCTTAATCAATCTCGAGTAATTTGTGAATGAAACATGGCCGGGTTTCAAATATTTGGATAGCCTAAACTCTAATCTAAGGAGAGAGAGATGTACTGTTGTTTTTTATTTTAATGTCACAGTTAGACAAGACCATCCATGTGCATCAACCTAGGTTAAACAAAACATCAATAATTATTTGATCACCCACTAGGGATAATATTGTCTATGCAACAAAAAAAAAAGAAAAGAAAAAAAGAAAAAGATTGCATTCCATCACTTCTTCATATATATAACATGTCTTTCCATTAAGAGAGAGGAGATTTCTTACCTTACTTCTTAGTTAAATAAGCATTCAGAGAGGGAGAGAGAGAGAGATTGGTTGGTGGAAACGAAACGACAGCGTATCGAACTGTCACAATCCTCCTCTAGTTTTGGCCAAATAAATATAATATAATATAATATATTTGATGGATTTTTGTTGTTAAGAATGCAATCAGGCAACCAATGGGAAGAGCTCGAACCACCGACACCTTTTTTGCCTTCTCCCGCAATGAGTGACAAACCGCCATACTTTTACCATTAAATTTATTATTCCCCAACCATCTCACATCTCAAATTACCTTCTCATCAAAACCATTTTTTCTCCGCATACTTTTTTGGTTTAATTTAGCAACGAGAAACAAGAAGCGAGGAATTTCGATCACTGATATGCAGTAGCCAATACAATAAGTTAAAGAGAGTATTGAAACTCGTAATATAAACGAGACATTTTCTTTTAGATTTGGAAGCGAAGAGTGTTATAGTTCAAGAAAATGTTGTTAAGATATCTATAAATGATTAGATCTACTTTAACTCATAAGCTTAAGTTTTTAGATCCATTGATGATTTAACATGATATGGCACAAGGAAGTCTTGTATTCATACTAAGAAAAAATGTTAAAAGATATCTCAGGTAGGAGTAGGGGATCGAACTTACAATCTCTTGATTAGGGATATATGTCAATCATCGTCGAGCTGCTCACTTTGGTACAGTGTGGAGGTGATTCGTTAAAGTTAAGGTTGTTGGTTTTTGAAAGAAATTAAAAGGCTACTTATATATAAAAATTATCAATATAGTCTGAAATGATCAATGTTAACCTTTGCTAAACACATGAAACTTTCATTCAGATTAGATTAAGAAATTAGGCTAAGGACGATAATTGTTTGGGAAAAAGATTTTTTTCATTTATTATTATTTTTAGTACAGTAAAGAGAGATGAAGATTTAAACTCATGACCTAGAGAGACTAATGCTAATTATTGCTTAGTTAACTTCACATTGGTTTTATATTTTTGTTTTAAGAATTATGGTTAAATGTGATGCGTAAAAAAAATCAATTAACCTCATTCCACCCTTAAAATCTCTATTCACAAAGTCTATGATATGATATCGAAGGTTACTGTAAACCAACTTTAAACTCAAATTTCTTTTTAAAAACGAGAAATTATAGCTTAGAAAAGAGACTAGACTGTTCTTCCATCTTTTATCTTAGAAACTATGATTCATTAAATAATGTGTAAACTAAGACTATTTCAAAAGTTTATGATATTGAAAGTTTCCAAAACATACTTTGATTATTGAATTTATAATCCTAAAAAAACAGACAACTATGTTGGAAAAATGGTTTTCTAGAGGCACCATCATTCACTTGCCCACCTTATATTATATTGCTTTCCATTAATTAAGCAAGACATAAAATTCTTTCCATAGGAAAAAAAATAAAAAAAGGTTAAAAAATAGACCTTAGGAAGAGCTTTTTATAGGCTTCTAGGAGCACACAATTTTGTAGTCAAAAACCAAGTTGATTCAATAGATTTTGTAGATCTTAGGGATAATAATTAATCCTTCATGGGGGGCCATGAATTGGACATAATTAATTTTTCCAAATAGAAAAATATTGCACTAAATTAATATTCCTCTTTTTTGTTTTTAGTCAACCTTCTTAATTCTTTCATATTTGAAGCCCTAAAGTGGGGAAAATTGGAGAGTGTGGAGAAATCCAAAAGATTGTCCACATTGCTTGGTCTCTTCCTCTTCCATTCCACTTACTAAAAGTTGAATCTTTTAGTCAAAAAATCAAGATTGTCATGCTTTAAACCTTTTGACTAATGTATTTCTCTTTTATTAATTAACACACCACGCTTAGTTTGAGTATAGCTCAATTGGTTAAAATATATATTTCTGACTACAAGGTCGTGAATTCGAAGTTCAATTGGTTAAAACACCAAAAAGAAAAGCACAAGTTATGAATTAACTTGTCTAACCAAATCTACCATTTTTTTCCTCGTTAATTACCTTGAAAATGTATCTTTCATTAATTTTGAATAATATTTTAAATAGACGCATAAAGAGGCATCGAGAAAGACCTAAAAAAATATCGGGATTGTTTTACAATTGTCGATGAAAATAAATTTCGTCGGCAAAAGTTGGCAATCTCGACGAACTTTTTTTGTGTGACATTATGAACCTTTTTTATGACAAAAATAACACGCCAAGCACTACGCCTAGATTTGTTAGATCTGCCGTTGGCATATTGATCAAAATTCTTAGAGTCCCAATATCACCAAAATCTCACATTTTGAAATGATTTTTTATTCTAGAATGTCATGAGTCTACAAATAAATTTAATTTATCTCCATCGGCATAATTTAGTACTATAAATTGAGAGTATTAAGAGTTCAAATTTCTAAATTCAAAAGAAAGAGTAGATGTCAATTACTGCGAGTTAAAACTCATGTTGGCCGTCATCACAAAACCCTTTTAAGATTTGAAAACAGATCTATATCGCTCTAGATTTAAAGTTGGCAATATAATATCATATGACCCAATGTGAAAATATATCCTCATAGAAAACAATGGAATCCCTAATTACGTAGCATATGAGCATACAACTTTTGAAAAATCAATTCTTGTCGTATAAATTACAATGCTTCTCAATGTCGAATGTCGGTTTGTTGTCGTTGAATTTATGTATATAAGTTATGACTTATGACATATAACATATCTATATATAACTTAATCTGGTATATGTCTATGATTTAAAAAGTTAGGTATGAACTTGATTTGAAATGGGTCCAAAATAAGTGTCAAATCCCCACAAAGTCAAATCACTTATCCAAATTAATCTTGATTGAAACAGTTAAGAACATTGCTTTCAATGATGTCAATTAGGTAAAGTGAAATGGCATTGTTAGGGGTGAAATAATCTTAGTTAGCTAATTGATTGGGCTGCTTTTTGTACCCTACCCAAACTAAAACCATATATAGGTGCTCCACTCGTCTATGTAGAATAAGACCAATAATATTTCGATATATATAAATATCTAAATAATTGTAAAAACCCTTAATATAAATTAACTATTTTGTAAATTGTACTTATTTTTTTTAAGTAGTTTAATTTTAAAGTCTTTGCAGTCGCATTGCTGTACGAACAAAATCTCTTCGATGAGTCGTATGTTTGAATAACTTTAATTTTTATTGAAATTGTCATATGTCTAAAAAATAGTGAAACATTTCTAATTATATTAAGAGGCAAATCAAAAGCGGAGTAAATATCTCACATATTTAATTATAAAATAGTCAAAAAAGAAAAAGAAAAAAAAAAAGAATATCTACCCAAATTTCAATTATCAACTAGTGGGTAGAACAAGAAATCAACTTGAGCATAACTTAACGGTTAAGACACCTATATCCGACCAGAAGGTTGGTTGCAAGTTCAAATCCTCCACTACACATGTTGTACTAAACGAGGAAAAAAAAGCGATAAAAGAAAATGTAAAACAGTAAAGGGGAAAAAAAGAAGTGAAATGAAAGAGATTAAGGTACAATATTACAGGCTAGCAAAGAAATTATAAGAAAGGGGAAAAAAAAAAAAAAAAGTCCGTGAGATAAAACGGGGGATGGGGGCAGTTGCAGATTAACATGTGAAAAAAAAAGGATCTTTTTGAGTTTTGAGGGCACACGAGCATGTGAATGAATTGACGTTAACCTAAATTTAAGCTCTCTTCTCTCTTCTTACACTTTACTTGCCATTAAAGCAAATTAAACACTTGTTTTTTTCTTTTTCTTTTTCTTGCTTGCCAAACACTATTTTATTCTTTCTTCCCGACCTGATTATAGGTCAACTGGTTAAAACACCTATCTCTGACTAAAAAGTTACATGTGAATTTAAAATTTTTTTTTCGTACATATATTTCGGGAGAATTACAAAAATATCATATTAGATTTAAAATTTTATAAATGTAGCATAAACTAAAAACTTAATACTTTATGTATATTTTTGTAAATAGATATTTGTTTTTGTAATATGAATATTTGGCCATTTGTAAAGCAAAATACACATTTTGCACGAGGCAAGTATTGTGTTAGCATAAAAGGAAGGCCACACTCTTTCCATTTATGTATAAATTCCCTTTACCCACCAACCTTTTCTTTCCCACTCCTCAAACTAGTTGAGTGATACTTAGAAACGTTTCCAGCCAATTTTTCTAATAAATAATTTTGAAAAGAAATGCTTTTTTCTTTTTTCTTTTGTTGGAAAAATAGTATTTGAGATGAAGATCCGATATTTCTATTGGGTGAGATAAGACCAACAAATGTCATATGAATTTAGACTTCAAAAAATAGATAATATTGACGTAACATAGTGGGGGTTGTTGGGTTTGTAATGAATGCAAACAAAGTCGTACATTAGTTAGGGAAGAAAGTGATTCATGAAATAAGTGAAGGACAACATCTTTATTGGTATGAGTTTTTTTTTTGGGTGAAACCAAAATGAAAGTCGTGATGAGGGTTATGCTCAACGCGGACAATATCATACCATTATGGAGATACTTAGAGGTACGAGATACCATTATCCTCAATGAGTGGTATCAGAGTCATGGTCTAATCCTAACTGTGTCGGTGAAATCTACGAGTACTGAATGAAGTAGTGAGCCTCGAAAGATATAGTCATTGTGTGATATGTGGTTGTGTTCTATTATTCGAGTGTACCTGGAGCTTTGGATAAGAGCAAAACCCTCATTCTAGTTCGAGAGTGGACGGATGAATGACGACTTGAAGAGATGTTAATTCGGTGGTACTTTGTTCGAGGGGAGGATTGCTGGGTTAAAGAATGTAAACAAAGTATATTTCATTGTCAGCCAAGAGTAGATGAGTTGCATATATGACTATTCTGCAAACAAAGTCCCGTATTGATTAGAGAAGAAAGTGATCAGTGGATTATTCTAACATATAATTCTATAAAAAAATTACGTTGGAGGTGTAGGTAGTGATATCAAATATACTAATTAACTTTACCAGAATTTTAAAAAATTTAAAAATAATTAAAAACTGTTGTACAAATAGTTTGAGCTTAATTTCAACTTAATCCTTATATATAGCTTAGTTTCGATTTAATCTTATGGTTCCAAGAGTTTCAATTTGGTCGTCTCTACGACGATTCTAAAAGTTTCAATTTGGTCTCTACAACTTTGATTAAACCTTACAACTATGGTATCAAAACCATTTCTTACTAAAAAAACTACTCATTTTCCTTTATTTCATACTCAAATATAAACCCTAACACAGGTAGCGCTAACTACTAAAATTATAAAACTCAAACTCATAACCAAAATAAATAGAAAACATGTGAGAAATAATTTGTCAATTGAAACTTTATAATTGAAGTTAAACCCAAATCATAAGAATTAAAATGAAAATTTTGAAACATAAGGACTAAATTTATAATTTAACAAAAATAAATAAATAATTTGAAAAATATTTATTATAGTTATCTTTTAATTAATTAACCATAAGCAGAAAATAGTTGGGTAGAGATATTTTGGTTGGATTTTGATTCCATAAGGAAAAAACATATGAAGTCATGAAGGAAGGGCATCTTAGCTTTAACCATGTTGGAGTTGTCAAGTACTGGTTGTACTTTGGGGCTAATTTTGGAGGGTATTTATGACTTTTTTGCATAATTATTTATTATCAACATCTTGGCCAAATTTAAGTACAATTTGTCATTTAGGATGTAAAGTTGGTTCCTATATTTATAAGAATATTTTTTGTTTGCTTAGTTTTGAATTTGGAAAACTTTCTTTTAATGTAAAGTTAGGTTGTTTATATATTACCCATTTCGAATAGCCCTAACTTTTGGTTTGGAGACATGTTTGGCATCCGTTTATTTTATTTTCTATTTCTATCATACTTTTGACCTAAATTTGTAACACCTTCTTTTTTCTATTTCTAACATATACTTGCCTCCACCTTATGTCAATTACATCCCTAATTTCCCTGTTTTGTAATCATCCATCTCTAAAATTATTTTCAACTCGCTTATCATTATGGAATTAGTGTGGGTTTAAAACACCCTACTTTCTTCCCGACATATGCATAGTTTAATTGGTCAATATATATTTTGATTCGAAAAGTCACTCATGGTTCCTTACTTTCTCTGATTTCTACAACTGTATATCGAGTACTGAGATATACGAAGAAGAAAGCATGTTCACGAAGGGAGAGTGTTGGGATTTCGTTCGATAAGGTACTAACCTCTTGTAGCGTCACAGTGGAATCCATGAAAACGAAGTCACGGTCGGAGATCAATCACGAACGGAAAAATCTCATGATTTACCGCCTGAATTCTTCAAATGGTGAAGAATTTTGAGACAATCCAACTCGGTTCTTTCTCTGTATTTTTTTTCAGAAAACTCTCTCTTTGTTCTCCAGGAAAAATCCTGACGTATGACACACACACCCAGTGAGAGAGATTGACATAGATTTTTGATTTGTACAAATGATACTTTTAAGCTTGGAACGAACATGAAAAAATTAATGAGACTTTATTTATTTTTAAGTTGTTATGGTGGGATCGATCATTCAAGATCTCTGGTCTCTATTCGGACCCAACAAAAAAAAATATGATCGCTTCTTATGGAATCCTTGAGAATGATTATGAAACTAGTTACAGAATAATCTAAAATCTCTCTCAATTTTGAGAATTTGTGATGTTTCTAGGTCAATTAGAAGTTTGACTTGATTCTTCCCCACCTTTTAGCGTTAGGGACCCTAAAAAGAACTCCTTGAAATAAAAAAGAAAAGAAAAAATTAAGTCATATATTAGTTACCTCCTTAAAGACTTTTCATGTCATTCCCATTTAGGTCCGATTCGGATCCCTCCCTAGAGAGAATGCAAGATAGACTGACCCACAATATTTTTTGCCCTTTCTTATTATTAGTAAGGGGCGGAATGACCTCTCGATCTATTTACAGCTGCCCAGGAAGAAAAACGTCGGTAATGAAATGATATAAGTGTCTTTTAGGACAACCTCTCTCATCGTCATGGGTCCTTTTGACAGAACATTCTCAGCCGCTCAAGAGTCAAGAGCGTGTCAGAGGTTATCCTTGCCTCTTATTTGTTGAACTAAAAACGTTGAATAAAAAAATAAAATTAAAAGAAAAAAATATTTAAGTTTGTTGAAGTAAAAAGAAAAAAAAAATTGTAATTTGCTGTTATCTCAAGCATAAATGCATTGCTAGTGCTATTATATTCCATTGGCTCTAAATCCAAAAATTTTTAAAACGTGTTGTCCTCTAATTAACCGCTTGATATTTGTTCAAAATGTTTTTTCTTTTTTTCTTTTTTTTTTTAAATCTAAAGGTGTAAACCGTCGATCGTAGTTCCCATTAAATATTCCGGGCCGATCGATATCTATGGGCCAGATGTCAAATTGTGAAGCCCAGTACTTTTGGATCATCGAGAGGCCCAAGTTTCCAAATTTGAACACGTAACTGAATTTGTGTCGGCCCATCATTAATTGCTGGGAGGCTTACTGTTTTGCTAACTATTTTATTTTCATTTTTGTCACCCAGATGTCGGTTCCATTCCAATCATTTGTTTTTCTTATTCTTTTTCTCGTAGGATCAATCATTTTTCTTTTTGGCACAGAATTATGTGAAGGAGAAATAATTTGGTTAATTATTGGACGATTATTGTCATTTGTTTCAACCAATTGAAGCTGGCGCCGCGTCTTTTTTTTTTGCCACTTCCAGGCAAAATCATGTTCTTCATGGTTACCTTTTTACTTTATATTATGAGAGATAATTTATTTCATATCATATCCACCTTTATCTCTATCACTAGAGACCCAAGTGGCAATTTTAATGTTTTAAATTTTTTACCTTTTAACAACTAAAAAAAACAATCTAAAATTGTGAAATTCAAGAAACTATTAGTTAAGAAAATAATTGAAAGAAGAGAAAATTAATCAAATGGTCTTTTTATATATAATTTAATTTTGAATTGACGCGCTCAGGTAAACTATGTATTAAATGAAAATGTTTTTCTTTTTCTTTTTTTTAATTTTAAGAATATAATTGGTAAAGGTATAATGGGCCCCAGAGGCCCATGAAGGAGAGTTCGTAAATCTCATAAAAGGCCATAATGGGGAGGGAGTAGGGAAGGGCAAATTTGGAAAAGAAAAAATGAAACGACCGTTACTGAATTTGGAAGGCTGAGCTCGAACAGGGAATAAAGAGTTTAATGTGAGAGATTGGTGAGCCGCGCGGGATATCTCATATCCCATTCTGATTTCTGACAGCGCCACGTCGTTCCTTTTAAAACGGAATTTAACTTCAGAAGCCTTCGTTAAATACAATACAACTAGTTCGATTATTTATTATTATTATTTTTTTTTTTTTGGAATTTGAGGTTCAAATCTCTATGTATCAAATTTTTGTTTTAATAAAAAAATTGTTTCGTTGTATTGATGAGATGATACTCCCAATGTAAGAATCTTGAAAACTAAAAAACAGTTTATGGACAATCTCTTAGGATATTACATTTCTATTCTAGAAAACAAATGTGGAAATATAGATATATGTTAAATGAAAATCTTAAATTTGTACTAAAACCATGCATCGTGGTCTACTTTAATGAACACATTTTTTTATTTAGTTGAACGGGTTAAAATTTTTATAAAGAAATTGAAATAAATTATAGTTACACGAATTGAGTCCAAAATTTAAAAACCAAATTAGTTGTCTATTCTTAAATTTAAAAACCAAAATTCAAAAGAGAGAACACTCGACAAGAGTTGAAATAGGAATTGGCTCCATGGATCTTTTGGAATATTAAGAACAATTTTTTAATACAATAAATGGGGCGAAAAAAGAATTGTAGCTCACTATATGGTAATAGATGATTAATGATTAAGTGGTTGAAGTTTAGATTACATTACACGAGTATAATTCAATTAGTATATTTTTCCAATCAAGAAATTGTGAATTCACGTTGTATTAAACAAATATATATATTATTCATTGAAATTCGAAATTGTAATTAAATATTTTTTAAAAATCAGTACCTAAAAATAAAAATATTTGGGTACGAAAGAACGTGGTTTGCAGGGAAGAGGAGCGGACAATAGCGGGAGCGGCGGGCACATGAGTTCTGATGAATCTGCGTCAGCCGCTCCTTATTTTGTACTACGCGTGAGGTTTCTAAAAACGACGTGTCGGTTCTAAGCCACTTTGGTTTACTTCACGATTTCGCGAAGCCATATAGAGCCGTTGAATGCGCACCTTTTCCGGATCACGTCGTGTCCTAGTTCCGATTTGTCGTTTTTTGTTTTTGACCAAATCTCTCGCACTTGCCGTTGGTACCGTTTGATTTATACGGGGGCCCAGTTTGTTCCCATGGCCCATTTAAGAGTACTGGACGGGCCCACCAGCGAGGGAGATTCAAGATCTTGACACGTGGCGGGCTTACCAAAGCTTGGCTCCACCACGAACCGTTCGATTTGGTTGTCGAGAAAGGTCGGAGGAAATTTGAATGAGATCTTATTAAACCATACTATAACAAACAACCGACAGTTACACTGTAGTTAAAGAAATAGAAAAATAACAATACTTTTTTTTTAGATAGTTACATTCATGACCTAAAATAAATATGAATTTAGCATAAAGTTTTAAAGTACTTCTATAAATGTTTTTACAAAAAAAAAAATCCTAAAAAGACCTTTTGATTATCTAACTAATATTATTAAAATTCACATTTTGTTTAGTTTTCCCCTTATTTTATTTTTTAAAATTTTAACTAAAACCAAAATAAAAATTAAGCTATTTTTTATATCAATAAATATGGACAGAGGATCCAACCTTTAATCCAACTAAGTTTAGGCTAGCAATCAAATTTAGTATTAATTAAAGGAAATTTCATAATTTTACAGTTAAAGCCCCTAAAATATGGGAGAAAAGTACAGATATAAAGTGATAATTTTAAGTTTAAAGTTTAAAGTTTAGAGGCAATAGAAGATTAAAAAAAAAAAAAAAGAAGGAAATATGATTTCAGGTAGATCGCGGAAATCAATAAAGGCGGATCAAAAAGAAAGATCCCATCCTTTTCCCGATGGATCAAACACAGCTTTTCAGTTAAAAATTAAAAAAGAAAAAAAAAGGCAGCCAATGACAACCCATCCACCTCCCCCTTTACACACAACTTTCTCTTCACTAATCTAATACCCAATAACTTTAATCATTTTTATTATCTATTATTTTTTTTTTCAGGTGACCAAGTAAATGGGCATGGGCGCTGACGTGGACATTCTGTATTGCTGCTGCTCCATGTTGAGTTCCCGGAGGCTGAGGTAAGGGATTCCGGCGAGCGGGCCGGAGGAGGGGCGGGTGGTGGACCGGTACGGCGTGCTGGACCCGCTCTGGCTCTCGGTAATGTAAACCGGACCGGAGACGGAGGCGCGGAAGGCTCTGGCTCTGGCCCGGTGAACGTCCTCGGAAACGGCGTCGTTTCGGAGGGTTTGTTGGATCCGGTTCCATTTGAAGAAGAGGAGAGCGTTTTTCCACCACCGCTGCTTCTTCTTCTTCTTGTTCTTACTGGTTTCGTCTTTGGAAATGGGCTTTTGGAGCTTGAAATGAATGGAGTCTATGGATCTTGAAGACTCGCGTTTGTGCTTCCGAGCCTCTTCCAAAACCTAAAACAAAAACAAAATCCAGTCGAATCAATGGAATCGAGAAATTTGTTTAGAAGAAAAAGGAAGGGAAAATGAACCTGAAAATAGTCGATTTGGGGGTCGAAGCCGTAGTCGCTGAAGTGCTGGGGCTCGGGGAAGGGGAAAACAGGGGATTTGCTAGACATTTTTCAGGAAGATCACGAAGAACAGATTTTTTTTTTTTGGGAGTGGGAATTTGAAAAAGCGAAGTTGGATTTAGATTAGATGGAGAGAGAGAAAGAAAGTTGGGGAAGTGGAAAGGGAAACGGAAGGAAAAGGGAGTTTTATTTATTTATTTATTATTTTATTGGGTTTGGTTTTTGGGGCTCAATGAAGAATTGCAATTTGCAAGGTGGGAGAGGCCGTTGGCATTCACAAACCCTAATAAATGCTCTCTTTGCTTGGTTCCGTCCAACTTCACGCCTATTATTTATTTTAATCCTACCCTCCACGACACTCTCCTTCACTTATCCAATTCTTTGCCCATAATTTATTTATTTTTTATTACCTTTGAATGCTCTTATCGACTGCTACTATGCACACAAAAAAATAGCAAACAGTCATACTCCTCTAACTAAAAATACATTTCCTACGTACAACAATGCAACAATTTATACTGATTCATCCAACTTATGGCTATATTCAATCTTTCACGATGTGCGGGTTCTACTATGTTTTGGATAATACAATGGATCACATTCTACAAAACTTTCTCTAAAGGCCACAATAATGACCAGAAGTTACTATGCCAATAATTACTTAAAATTACAAGAATGAAAACACCCCCACTGATTTACGAGAGTAGGTTGCCAACAACGCCCCACATCCCAAAACACTCGTTATTTGTCCTCACGCAAGCAGCAACTTGGTTCTGCACACTTAAAAAACAACAAACAGATGTATTTATTCATCGCGACAGTACTGCGGTGCTACAAACTTAATGTTCCGCCTCGCACCGCGTTGTGACAGTATTGTGGCATTGTCCTCTTGGCCAAATTGGCCATGCAGCCCGCTTCTTCGATTCTCTTTCATTTTTGCCTTGTCCTGATCCGACACGACACCATTTTGACTCCATAATCTCAACAATGTCCTCTTTGTTTTAGTTCATTTTAGTTAATATAATTTAAGACATCCATCTTCGTTTATGTACGATTTTGGTCTATTTTAACATATATATTTTTGAAATATTCATTTTAATCTCTATACTTAGCACAATCCTATTGTCATTAAATTGATTGTAATGTAGCCGGGTTTCTGTCAGGTATATAATTTAGGTTGAAAATTTGCAAACATGAACTAAAACAATTGCTTTTTAAAAAGTGGGACATTTCAACTACAATGAATAATAGTTTAATATACAAAAACTGAAATAAATATTTTGAACCAAAAATAGTATTTTATTATTTTTCTTATTATTGAGCATTTAGATTAAAAAAATGTAAGACGTGAGCGCACTACACGTTCTACGTTTTTTCAGAGGTTTAAGATTTGAATTCTCTACTACTTTATTATACATTTGAACAAAAAAAATAAATTTAAAATCATAAATTGTTTTTTTTTAATATTATAACACAAATATTTTAACTGCAATGTCACAGAGCAGGTCGAGACATACAAAATTTAGTGTTGAACTTCTTGACATTTTTTTAAAATATCGGTTCAAATCTAATAAATTTTAATTTTGTGCAGTTTTGGTCAATTTGGTGGTTGTTTGTTTCCTCAGCATGTCAAATTGTTGATTCGATTGTTTTTTTTTTTTTTTTTGCAGAATTATCCACCCAAAATTGAGAATAGCTATAAATTCAATTATACATTAATTTCTGGTAAGATAATTTTTATTTGTCTCCTTTTTTTTTAAACAAAACCACCAAATAAACATTGATTTTTTAGTTATATATTGGAGAAACAACAATATAACATAGAGGGGCTTATTGGAATTTTTGTAAGGAGAAAATGACTTGTTGATATATTTATTATGCGTTGAATCAAATTATACTTATTGAATGAGTTTTAATTTTGGGTAAGTTGTACATTTTGTCCCTAAAATGCCCAACTTTCAGAATTTGACCGTTTTAGAAGTTCTAATTGTAATTGCTAATAATTTTAGTTGGTTTTGCAGTAGCAATCACCTATGCCTACACGACATTCATTAATTTTTGTTTTTACTGACTTTATAATGCTAAATATGTTGGCAAAGAACATTCAAAAAGTAATTTTGCATTTTTATTGATCTTACAAAAACTTGTTACCACCCGCTGGTGTAGCCTGGTGGGCTTGTAGTCGAATGGGGAAGCCAGTTTGAGCTCCATGGGTCTGTAGCTGGGATTTCCCCCATTCAGAGACGAGTCCCACAATGTAAGTTACCGTAGTGAATGATTGTTAACACCCCGATTATAGAAAACCTCTTGGTGGAGGCATCGATTCCGGGTTAAAAAAAAATCTAACAAAAACCTGTTGTACGGAATCAGGAAAATGGTATGAGATTGAGTTAATAAGAAAGTGAATGGACAGCAACAGTTTGAGCCCAATGCTCCTATTGTTCACTGTGAGGATGATTGGCAATATTTTAGTGCTAAAGCTGAAGGAATTAAGAATATTATAAAGTCAATGAATCCTCATCAATCATGAACATCCTTAAACATACACCTTTTTCAGTCAAGTAAATGGGAGTCCTGTGTCATTAACGTCTTTAAAAACTCGAGTTGGACCAATCGGTACTCGCGGTTATCTGATGGGATAACCCGAAGAAGACTGAGCTTTTGTCCTATGGACAGCATGCTTAACGTCCGTCTTTTGGGGACTTTAGAGACACAGATCCAATACGATGATGTTATAAGTTACCACCCAAACTGGATTTTCATGTTACTAATATATACACTAAATTATGACGGAAATATACATAATACAGCTTGATTGGATCTTCCCATTTCTGCAGGTGACCTATAAGGGTTGGTATATGACACACTCCACTAGTTTATCAGATATGGTTATCTACATATTTACAGTATTCATCTACTTATCAACTGGATTGCCTGCCTTATCTGTCTTACTTTTAGTTTTGGTCAACTTGCTAGCTGGATAATGCAATCTGGCTAGCAGAGGACGAGGTGCCCCGGTTTTTTTATCGAAACCCCGTACACAAACATAACCTGCAAATTAATTTCACCCACTTGTGAGAAATACAGAGAATGTTTTATCCTCTTCCGTATAGCTAGAAAGAGAGAGTCAGAGAGAGTCGTGTGGTTAACCAAACGACTTTAGGCACTCCCTGTCGGGTTGTAGGAAGTTCTGTAAGGATGCTCCTCATACTTCTATCTTTTGAGCCACAGTTTTTGAGTACACATGAATCTGTCTTCTTTATCCAACAACATACAAAAGGGGTTAGAGAATGTGTTGGTGCTCTTTTCTTGATCACCAAAAGTTGAAGTTCCTTTTTGTAGTTTTTGATATTTTTGGTTAACTCAATTTAGTCGTGCTTGGTTTTTCTCGCTTGTCCCCCCTTCTCATGAAAGTTGGGGTAGGATGAGGTGGCTTCGATCTCAAATATTTATGGCCGACCAAGGCTTGGGGAGAGGAATGAGGTTTTATTGGCAGAATTTGTTGGCCTCTTAGGCCACTTCCAAGGAACTTGGTGCTCGAGACGACTTCGACATAATTCGATGGTCTCATGAAATTCAATAGGGGTAGAGCATGAAGGAATTTCCATAGTTTTGAACAACGAAAGATTTACTTTGCAGCATGGCTAGTACTACACAGGTTCTAACTTTTTCGGTCTCGAAAGAATGGACTGAAATGTTCAAGGAGTTTCAATCCTCCAAGAAGGTCAGAATTCTCATACTATTTGTCCATTTTACTCTAGAAACTGGGAACTTTTTGTGAGGTCATTCTCCCTTCCAATTTAAAAAACAAAAGGGTGGGCTACAATCACATCTCTAACCTCCACAATTGTGTAGCTAACGACCCGACTCAAGAGGCTCTGCCACCTACTATCCGTCTACCCAATACCCCACCCAAGTCAATATAAATACATGCTCGAGAATTAAGATAGACCATTCGAAAGTTCAAGGTAGACAGTTTGAAAGTTAGGAACCAACCTCGAATAATGGGACCAAAATGAGATTTAAACCTAATACTTTTTATCAGAAAACTTTCCGAGCGTCCCAAATATTTGTAACATTGAAGCATCAAGAAATGACTTCGGAACCTTTGTGAAAACAAATAATAGAAATTTGGGAGAAACGATCATTTTCTTAACATAGTTGAAAGTACAGATGATTGTGACATCATATATCCTTCACTTAAACTAAACAAACTTAGCTTGAAGGATAGTTTTTAAACAATCAAGACATCATGGAGAGTAATTTTTTTAAACAATCAAGACATCATGGAGAGTACTTTTTCAAAATTAAGGAACCAACTTTAGAAACTTGAATCTAATTCAAGTTTGTTTGCCTTTTAGCACATCAATGAGTTGTAAAAGAAAATAAATGTCTGCATCATATTTTCACCTTTTTTTTCTTATTTTGTGTGTAAGAAAAAATTTCATTGATGTATGAAATTACAAAAAGCCTGTCGATCGGTTACATAAAACACTTCCAATTAGTCCAGAGGGAAGTGTAGCTATAGTGATGAAAAATATTTTCACCAAATTTTTGAGTTAGCTTGGAGGGAGAATGCCAATTTACCAGCTTGTGCATATGGCACAACCAGATATTGCAGATAGAGAGGTGTCAGTTGTAACATTAACATAATCAACTAGTGTATTAGCATGTATGATGCATCTGTAACTTTTAGCTTTATTTCACTTTTTAAGGAATTGAATTTGATTAAATATACTCCTAATAATAAAAAGGAGTTCAAAAAAACTCTTCAATAGACTAAGTTAGATACTCTTACCTCTCCAGAAGCAACCTTGAATCTCTTCGGTTGATAAACCTATTACATGAAAAGTGCATTCTAAGTGTCTCTACAAGACTAAAACGACATAATAAACCCTTTACAGTACATACCCTTGAATATAGTTGGTATGGAGGTTCCGAAGTACACTGTCCGCCTTACGAGATTCCACAACCATTTCCTAGGAACATCAATTGGGTTAAGGCTAGAATCATGGTCGGCAAATACCTACATAAGAATGATTCCTCTGTTAGTTCAGCTTCAAGTATTTACACAATCAACATTCATGGCATGTTAGATTTCCTTATTACCTCATTAACTTGAAAGTAAGTTCCATTTAGCGGGAAGCTTCCTCTCATTGCAGTTCGACATGGAATCTGTACTTATAGTTGGTTAGCTATTAGCCTAGTGAGATATACCGCAAATTAGCTGCTCTTATACTCACCAAAATTGTTCCTCTAACAACTTGGGAGTCAGCTTCTCTAACACTATTGCATGAGAAACAGTCCTTTTCTCCACACAATCGGCCACTTTCTTGAGAACTACATTGTGTATGTGGTAGTTCAACAGAATTTGCTGTTTCACCTGACAAAATACCAGCAAGTTTATTGCATATTACAAAGCATCAATGAGTTTATAAGTTTACCTTCTTAGCATGTTTTCTAAGAATGTAAAACTAGTTTGTATTGAGAGTATATTAGTCAATTTTCAATGTTACCCGGTGTCCATATGGCAAGAAGGTAGAAGCATGGATCATCGGGTTCACGTCGCTCCATCTTTAACTGTAATTTGAGAGTAGTTAAACAATTGGACAGTCTTTAACCGAAGAAAGAATAAACAATTGGACAATCTGCTTCACATCACTCCATCTAACTGTAAGAGTAGCTAACCTTTTCTAGAAGAGGATGGGAGTCCGGAAGTTCGTAACTGCATGATGGTAAAATACAATCACATGGTTAAATAATTCTGAAATAGATAGCAATTCTAGTAAATCTAATAATTTGTTTTCTACACTAACAAACTATTTCAACATTACTTTGTTTTCTCCTATTATTCCTTTAACTGAGAAGACATCTCATGGTTAAATATTTCATGTTTTTGAGCTGGGAACTGTGTACTTACACTAGATGCTCTGTTCTCAGCCGACCGATATTTTTAAGCTTCGGCATGGGGATCGATGCAGCTTCTGGGCTTAGGACAACAAGTGCCTTCGACATGCTACCTTCCTGAAGTTCCACATTTTCTTGTATGTAATTCTGTACGTTCTTAGTGAATGCTTCAATATTAAGCTTTATTGTAGGAATCTCATCAGGGTCTTCACATAAGGTATCCATGTCCTCAATGTCATGTTCAGAAATCTGTGGGCATTCTGGCTCTGGTGTTGCTGGTTCTTCAATAATGGGCTCAATGTTACTTACTCTAGATCTCACATTAAAGTGGTTGATTGATTGCTGATTCTTTTCAGTTGGCTCTGATGCCTGAGTGAGAGCCAACGGCCGCTGATCAACAACTTCAGCCTGGTTTACATCAGCTTTCCTTTCGGTTGCAATAACCAAACTCTTCTCTTCTGGCGCTGGCAGTGCAAGCCTTGCGCTGCATGAATGTCAAAATTTTGATTTGTCAATACTTGTATTTTGTAGTGAACTACTTTTTCCTCCCCAATTTTACTTGAATGGTTGTAATGTAAGGAGGGTTGAACCAACAAACTTTGAAGCAGATAAACATGTCAATGGTAAACAAAAATTCTGAAATGCATTAAATGGTTGAAATATCACATGAAACTCATGCATGAGATGACATTCACTTGACTTAATCAAGTAATTATCTTTATGCACCTTTTTTTATGTTTAAGGATACCCACAAAGTTTGAAGTAGATGAATTTTTTATTTAATTCTAATTATATCGAGAAAGAGGTATATTTACTTTATCAAAAAAAATAAATAAATAAATAAAAGAAGAAGAAGAAGAAGAAGAAAGAGCTATATTTATAATATAGAATTTTATGACAGTAAACTAGAATAAGAAAATATGTAGAATTAATTTTAAAACATTAAATGAAGGTATTGTCTCACAAAAATTAGGACGTTTGAGGATAATTGCATGCAAAAAAGATTTGCCAAATCATGAGCACATTTGGGAAAAAGTCAGGAGACGGACTTGCCAGTAACATTAAAACTTAAAGAAGGCTATACCTAACATTCTTACTTATCCAATGCAATATGAATCCAGTGGAAGTGAGAAATGCAAACCTGGCAAATGCACTTGCAAAGTGTCTACACTCTCCTCTCAATGGACAAGCATTGCAATTTGGTTTCTTTTTTGTGCAGAAGACCTGTATCAGAGTATGCTACTTAGTTCATCTCCCGGAATAACTTAACGAAAGAACAGTTCAGTGTGGAATGGCTACCTTTCCAAATGTAATCATTTGGTAATGCAGCTCATACCTATGAGCAGAATAGTAATGGTCAGTTACAAAATAGTATTGATAATCAATTTGTTATTGTCAGTCTCCCATGAAAAATCAGGAAATAAAAATAAATCTGTTAAAGTCTAATACGGTATAATGCTCTCTTACAATGTTGTTTGGTCAAGCTTGCAGAGTCTTGGCCAGAGATACTTTTGAATGGACTCAAGAACTGGGTATCTGCAAGGACACAAAATATTATTTACCGTTCCTAGAGCATACTAATTCTAGAAAATTTAAGATATAAGCTCTCATTTGACTACTGACAGCTCCAAAAGATGCAATTGCAGTGACTCAGGCAGGGGTTGAAGGGGTACCCATCCCAACCTTACAGCTATGCGTCCAACATTAGTATCTACCTG
>NW_019104499.1:757404-796262 GCF_001995035.1 Momordica charantia
AACATCCCTATTCCAAAACATACACATAAGTCCTCAACTAGGCGGGGACGAAAAGAGTCTATTTCTTTACAATATTCCGGAATGTATCATGGCCCTATATATTCATCTTTTTATTAAAAAAAAAGAGTTCCGCATCTCTCCGAGGCCGGAAGAACAAATAGGCGTGAGGAAGAGGGAGAGGGGGGGCTACGAGCCCTCTCCCGTTGCTGTTCCCGGATCACCCATCCCTTCCTTCCCCTTCCTTCCCCTTCCTTCCCCTTCGCCCGGCCCGGTGAGATCCGATGAGATCAAATCTCTCGAACAAAGTGAAGTGATAGGAAGAGAAGACAGCTGGCGGGAGATCTCTATTCGTTGCACCCCCTTGTATAGGTTGGAGAAAACAGAAGTGCGCAGGATATTTGAACTTACTGGAAAGGCAATCTGGCGCAGGGCAAGAAGGCGAACACACTCCACGCTTTTCAATCCCAATCCCCTTACGCTGAGTAAATATTCTCTACATGTTTGTAGTATAAAGCCCAGAGAATTCAGTACATTGCAAACAGTATTTTCAATATGAAAGAAATGATGAGATTCAAATAATAAATGAGCTTACTTTACTTGATCGGGTGGGACATCCCTTAACCATTCAAGATCAGTGCTTCCATGATCTTTCACCAGACGATTAAGAAAACCCTGCTCAAATCAAGAAGAATTTTTAGCCTCGTAACTACAATTTGAAAACTGAGATGATGATCCAAGGAATTAGAATTTCATTTTCATAGTAATGGGTGTACTTTAATTCTTTCTGCAAGCCTGTTATTCATCCCTCGTTCTCTGATGGTGAAAGCAATCTCATCAACATCCGCACATCGTACAGCTTCCCAATCCAATGAGTCCATGGTAGTTGTAGTTCTCTCTCTCCTTCCCTTTACCTCTGCCTGTTTCCTAAGGTTGTCCCAGTTAACATCATCCTTTTTCTCCTTTTTAACTCGTTTTCCATTTGATTTAGGTGTACCAGCTTTTGTATCATTGAACTTGTTACAAAGTGTATGTCCATGCTTACTTTGATCTGGTTCTTCAGTCTTCCTCATAAAATCTAGAGTACTGTCTATCACAGAATCTTGCTGAGTTTGATGTGCTTTTTGGCTGCCCATTGAAGCCTGTGATTCAACACCGTGTGACACTTCAATAAATCTTCCTTCTGACTGGAATACTACATCTCGGTCACTTTGGTTGACATTGCACAATTCTCTAGAATGTCTTGTTGCTTGAACGTCGTTGGTGTTCAAGACAGTAGTTTGAGATGCAGAATCTAGTGTCTGTGCATGTTCATTAGTATCATATACATCCCTTCTTTTGTAAACGTAGGAAAATCGGGTGATTTTTCTGTACATTTTAAAGCACTGAACTTCTGTAACTCCTGAGATTGAAGTTTTCTGCAATTCATGACTTGATTGACTAAGGGATTCTCTTAAAAGGCTTTTAGGACAATCTGCATTATCGTTTTCTCTTTGATCGATGTACCTCTCTTCTGACGTACTACAAGTACCCTCTAACTTCTCATCTGATAAATCATTACCACTTACATTCTTGGAGTTTGACTTTAGCTTAGTTGTTTCTACAATCTGTATGATCTCCACAGATGAAGCAGACCCATTGACACTGATATCTTCTGATGAAAGATTGCTTCCACAGTTTACATCGACTTCTGGTTCAGCCCATTTTATATCAACTTCTGGTTCAGTGACTACAAAGCTTGTCGGATCACCAATGCTTGACTCATGAAGGCTTCTAGGTTTTAAGGAAAAACGTGCAGCAAGCGACATAAACGCTGAGCTGTATGGAAGGGACAGGCAAACAATTCAGAGGATATTTAACCATTCTATTTTCTTGCACGTTAAAAATACAGTTCACCTGGAAAGATGATCCGAGACATTCTGAGTGAGGAAAACTCCAATCACTGAGTCTAAAACCGATCCTTTCCATTGTGAAAAGCCTCTATCTCCTGTGGAATTATTGTACGAAAATTAACACTTTTAAATTGTATGAAATGATAACAATGGGCAACTCTTTTGCCTGCAGTTGGTTTATTCAAAAGGTAAACTTTCTTCTAGTTTCTAAGGTTTTGCTTTTCTAGTACGTTCTTAACAGAAGAAAGGAAAGAAGAAATAGCCCCATCCGTAGAGGATTGAAATCAGCTATTCTACATAGGAAGGTTGAACTATGGATCAAGCGTGTGCCACATACATAAGCCAAAAGTAAAAAATTTAGGTTAAAAGCACTTTTTGGTCCCGAACTGTACTTCAATTCTAGAAAGTTAATTTTATATAAATCTAGGTTAAAAAACAAATTTGGTACCTTTGCCTTAATCTGAGTAGACTGACTTTGGTACATAACAATTTGATCCCTATACATTTAAATTTTAACTTTAGTTAGTTCTGTACATTTATAACGATTTAGTTTTTTTTTAGTGTACAAACCCATTTTGTTGCGTCCCACTAAATCGTTACAAATCTAAAGGCAAAGACTAAATCATTACAAAGTAAAATTCAGGGACTATGTCGAAATTCAGTTACTTCCCTCACAATGAAAATTCAAAAAACTTAGACCCTGCAACATGGGGATGTTCATAAGTAGGTAATTGTACCTTGTATTAGATGCATCTTTGCAATAAACGAGTTTGCTCGTCCAGAAAAAACTCTTCTCTCTTCCTCCCACCATTTGTCCCTAGCTTCATCTGATCCATCATCAACTTCACTGTTAAAATTCCCCACCAATAGTTTCCAAACTCTATTTGTCTCTCCATCAAGATCAACTTTGGCATGTCGTCTTCGTTTTTTGGCAGGAACCAAAGAACCTTCAAATGGTACCACAGAGTCAACACCTCTGTTTGCAAGCATACCATGCCCTTGATTCTGCATGTTATAAGGCACCATTACATTTTGCTCCTCACATGATGATATTTTCCCTTCTTTGTTAATGTCTAGAATATTCATTTCCTCAACCATGGCGTTTGTAGAAAGCTTCAGTCCTGAAATTATTTCTGAAGGATCCCCTGCATAACACTGCAATTTATTAGGAAAAGTTCTCTCCCTTGAACTTTTGTTTCACAAAAAGTTATAATAATCGATATTAGCAAAGAAATGAAATTAATTATGATGAATGAACCTGAACGCACTCCATCCATATTTGAATGCGATGAAGTAAGAGGCTTCCGTGTTCGTTTTTTCCTCACCATTGCTGCTTGCATCTTGTCAAATTGGGCACCTAACGATGGATGGTGTCTATGAGAATTCTCATCTCTTTGAAGATCAGTGATCGCCTGTGGTTGTTTGGGGGAATATTTAGACTGCATATGGGTTGAGACATAAGATTGATCTTCGCATCTCCTCTCGATGAAATCAAAGGGTTGTAATTTATTGAGGTTCACTGATCCTTCGAATATTCCTGGGGTTAAACAACTACGTGTCTGAGGTCTGGATATCCAGTGGCTGGCTTTTGAAGCACAAGGATTTTCATTCAAGCTATTTACTTTGTATGCTTGTCCAGTATATGTGCTAGATGGGCCAGAATGCAGAACCTTTTCAGTTTTCTCTTTTGGAAAATACTCTGCATGTGGCATCTGAGACGCATAAATTGAGTTATAAAATTCCTCAATTAAATCTGAACTTCTGATATCATCTTGTTTTATATTGTGACAACATTTTTGCTTGATACCCCTTGCTTCGGTTGTACTACTGCAGAATGACTCTTTTGAACTTGATAACAAATGATTAGTTGAATTGGTCTTCCCCATGCTTCCCTGATCCTTATAGTGATTAATTTGAGGCTTTAACTGGGAAGTGCTATATTCAATCGGAATTTCGAGGTTCGATACTTGGCTTTCAGGAAGGCAATTGCAGTCTTCCTCAAGCATTGCTTCACTTTCTTTCCTATGCTGCACAACTAAATGTGAATGATAATTTCCAGTAGGTAGAATATGCACCAGAAATTCTGAAATGTTGGATGAATACTCGCATGAGGAGCTTTCATCTTTCTGTTTTCCTTCATTGTCAAATTTTAAATTCCTCCTGCATGTTTTCCTACTACGTTTTCGTTTCCGCACTTCCACATTAGTTGAAGCTCCTGTTATTTCCATAGGAGTTTCTGCAGTGCAGACTCCACGCTTTCGAATGTACGTCCTTAGACCTATTGAGTTCTCATTATAACTAGCAACTTCTGGGGTGACCGGATTAAGAATTCCTAGTTCAAGAGGAGTTTCCAAGGGTTTGTTGACTGCATTCTTTCGGACATACTTCCTCTTAGTTGTCAAGTTTTCCTTGGAATTTGCAGCTCTCCGAGTGCCTGATTTAGATGTTCTTGGTTTGCCTTCTGTAACTACCTTGGGCCTGTGCTTTCTTCTATATTGTCTCAGCTTGGTTATTCCATTCTCATCTGTTCTTACACTGACTGTCCGGCCTTCCTCATCTCTTTTTTCTCCTGCTGATGAGCTTTGAACTTGAACTACCTGTTTGAGCTCCACAGTCGTCTTCTTTTCGGGGGTCGGGGGAACAAAATGGGGGATGGTCTTGCTAGAAAGTTCACCTGACATGATTTTAGGTCCAAAAAGAATGTCATAAACATGAATGAAAATCTAAAAACATGAGTAGGAAAAAGTACATTTCTAATGAGACCATTGCAAATTAAAGAAATGAGTCATCAATTTCTGTTCATTTTTGTTTTATGTACTCATGAGTAAAACAATAAGACTGCATGCCCTCAAACATCAAATAGACACAAAAAGTAGATTGATGAAAGAAATATTACCATGCCATACACTGACGGCCCTAAAACAAAAATTTTCCGCCATTCATGTTACATTATTTCACCCACAAAAATGGCTTCTGAATTGGGCTATGCTCAATTTTACCGGCATTTCAGCAATCAAATACAATGGTGATTTGAAAACTCAAATTGACCCGGATAATGATATATCATGCTCAAGCTGAAATATGAATCAAGATCAAAAACAGAGGAAGATTCATTTAGCAGAAGTTACCATGTGAAATGGACTCTGATTTCTCCAAAGAACCAGGAAAGGAACAGCAATTTGCATCATTCTCAACCCATTTCATCTCATTCAAATCCACCACCAATATTTTCTGACTGTCAAGTGTCACCAAATTAGAAGTATCTGAACATGCAACTATTTTACCAGCTTGCGCTTCTTCAGTAGACCCATCAGATTTGTGCTGAATTCCTTCCCCAGGCGACCATATTCGCAAAGGGGGCTTAATCGGGGTCACAGGAACCCATGAATTTTCCGCACTCATTTCTGGTTCAAAACGAAAAACCACAGTTCCTCAGTTCCAAGATGTTTGCCAAATTTCTGTTTCCCCATAAAAAATCCTGCAGAAATTTCGCACCAATTTTAGTTTTGTTGCATGCAATCATCTTCCTGAGGAAATGAAGCTATTACACAAAAATTTTGCAAAATGAAATTCAAGCAGTGAACTCTACACTAAAGTTAGCAGGTGTTTTTCACCAGAAAAGCAAAGACAAAAACAAAAACCAGAAGAGTTAATTAGCAAATAATAACATGCTTTTGTATACAAATTCATAATTTATATCTGAGTATCCATAATAGAAGTAAAAGGAATTACACTATTTAGAGGTACTGAGGAATTACGCTATTTATATAATGTCGGAGAACGACGGTAATAAAAGACCAAAAAGGAAACAAATCACCCAATTATACAGCATTCACCAATTAACCAAATAAGGTAGGTGCTGACCAAATTGAAGTTGCTGATCTGCTTGGTGAATGGATACTAATATGCAGAAAGAAAGTTGTTGATTTGCTTGGTGAAAGGTTACTGATATGACAAGGTTGGTGCATCTATGGTAAATTGGCACTGATATGAATAGAGACTAATCTTCAAGGGATGTTGATGAATTTGAGAAAATATTTGCTACTGATGTTATTTTACTGTTTGTAGCAATTTACTACTGCTACTGATGTGTGATTACAAATTACAAACAAAAAACAGAGACATGCATTATAACAATTTCAGCAAAAAAATTAGGGGGATTATGGGAACGCACATAATGGAACGGAGATTGAGGTTCTTACGACCGATCGGCGAACACGAACTGCGAACAACAGGCCGGCGGCGATTAGCAAGCGAAACGGTGAACATGAACAGTGGAAACGGCGAGCTAAACGAAACGGCGAAACTGCGGAAATTGGCGAATGAGAAGACGAACGGCGAATGGCGAAGACTGGCCGGCGAACTGTGAGTGGCGAACGGCGGCACGGCGATGGCCGGCGAACGGCGGCACGGTGAACAGCTCGGAGAAAATGTCTGTGAACGGTCGAAAAACGGCGTGACGGTGGAAGACTTACTCCGACTTCAGTAGAATTTTTTTTTTTTTTACTTTTTTTTTTTTTGAAGAAAGTGGATCTAGTGTATTACACGTGCTGCACGCATATTTTTCAATTATAAAATAACTTTAGAAATTTTAAATAATCTTGGGTGGAATATTTTCAGTATAATTGTTTTTTAGATTAATTTAGTTTTTGTACCATTTTATGATTTTGTTTTATTTAGTTTGCTGAATATTTTAATTTTTTATATTCCATTTCTAGTAGATTTAACTTTGAGGTCAACTATCATGAATATTATTTTTATTTTTTTGTGAGAATAAGAATCTGAGTTTTAATTACTTTTTATGGGCCATTATTTTGTTAGTACTCAACGTATATATACATGAATGGTTAAGTCGTGATGTCTTAAACAAAACTTTTTAAATTTAATAATAAATGTTGATGCATGGATTTTGACCCTCTGACTCTTCTTCTTGCACACACCTAACTCGATGATAAGGGAATCGATATCTGCAAAATCAAATCGATCTAAACCAGTGTGACCTTAGTCACACAGACTCCGATGTTTAAGTTAGCGAAGGAGAGTTGAGAAAATAGTTAGCTAAGGATAAGTCACTTGCCTCCTCAGGATTGAATCTCACTGCTACTTATAACCGTGAAAATGATTCCAGGACCTCTGTAGCCAGCGTTGCAGGGTCCGAGGGATCGTTGATCGCATGCGAGAGATTCACGGGCTGGGTCGTGGGCCGAGCAGGGGTCGGGACCGAGCAGGGGTCGAAACCGAGCCCTCTCGGCCCGATTGGTTTTTCGCCGGTCACTTTCCTCGTTCTCTGCCTCGACGCTAGGTCGTTCCTTCCTTGGGCTGGTCCGTTACGTCGCGGGCCGGTCTCCCTCAATCGATGATCTCAGGCTTCAACTCCTTGTCCCGCGGGTCGTTTTTGTTCTCTATAACAATAAATTTAATTTATGAAAATAAATTATTATTTATTATTTATATTGTAATTTAATCAACATTTTGTTTTATAACAACAAATGTTTGATTTAATGCATATAATCTATAATACATGTTGAGTCTATATTGATTTTGTTTTGTTAGAACCTTTGCGTGTTTGTAAATGTAATATGTTTGATGAAATACCATAATTTTCGTTATTTAGTAACTTATTTTGACATGTAAGATGCTGTATTTGATTCTTTTTAAGGTACTGCTTTTAACCATTTAATTTCTGTTTTCTGTTTTTGTAAATAGTTAGAAAGATGGAGAGATAAATTAGAAAGAGGGAATGATAAGTGGTTAAATTACTAGGTCTTTTAAGATCATGACACATAACACCTTGTACTTATGTATGTGATTTCTAGGTCTTTATTATGTTACTTGGGGTTTTTTAGTGGCTTCTTTGTCGATATAAATTTTTTTTATTTGAATTTCTTAGTTATGTTGATATCTTAAATTTATATAGGCAGATTAATTTTATTATGCATCTCTGAGATGTTATTAATCAATTATGGTTTGGTTTAATCAATTATGTGTTGGTCGAATCTGATGGAATTCTTTAGGAATTGTCATTATATAGGAATATTTATAAAAAACTATATTAAAGGAAAAAAATAGAATCTTGTACTACTGCTTCTATGGCTCTTTGCTAATATGTTTTACTCATGGTTGTTTAGTAGCTGCTTGACTATTATAAATATTTTTCTTATTTGAATTGCTTTCTATATGTTGATATTTTAGATTTATATATATGCACCAGACTGAAATGTTGCTGGTCGACAACATTGGTTTCTGGTCGTTGGTTGTCAGATGTTGTTGTAGTTTCTACCTAAAGACATTCTTAGTTTCATATCATACTATTAAGAAATTTTTGGAATTATAGAGGTAGAGTATATTTATATGGTGGCCAACTGTTTACAAATTCGCGCATTTTCTGCCTCATTAAAAATGTTCACTTACAATATTTTTTAAAATTTTCGGGTGATTATTTAACTTCAATTTTTTTGGTTTTTTTTCCAGTATAACAAGTGGGGGTGGAGGGCTATGGCATGCTGTAGCTTCTATAATATTGATGGTTGATGGTTGGTTTTTAAATGTTGCAGAGCCTATGACATGTTATACTTTCTAAAACATGGGTGGTTGGTTGTTGGTTGTTTGCTGTAGTTTCTACAGCATTGGTTGTCTGATATTGTAGCATGGTTGATGGTTGATTATTCTTTAAGTTTGTGGCACAATATTGATGGTTGATAGTTGGTGTCGGTCTTTAATTATTGTTCTGGGAAGATAAAAGAAGAACGGATCAAACGACAGGAGGGAAGTTCGGACGCACGAATCGGGTAAGCATCGAAATACGTCGGACCGACCACAGCCGACCAGGCCTCGACGTCGAGGTGGTCGAGAACCCTCCTTCGATTCTCTCTCGATCTTTGTGCCGTCCCACCCGAACCTATCTTGTTTTGACTCCCGATTCGACATTAGGCCCACGTCAAATATTAAATAGAATGGCCATGTCTCATATTAAAATCTCTATTTTACCAGAATTTATTTAGGGACAAACTCATATACTCACCGTAATATCCAAAAAAAAAAAAAAAATTAGAAAAGAAAAACATTTAATAAAATTGCTTTCATTTCTACGTGGGCTAGATAATTTTAGTTTCTAGTCTTAACCTTGAAAGCGTAAAATATCCGCAAATATTCTAAGCAGTTAGTTACCGCCAAATTCATAGATTTATTATTATATTAAAAAACGAAAAAATAATAAAAATGCTTATCTCTCTCTTTCCTTCTCCTTCTTGCGTTAACCCTCCAACAAGGCTAGTTTTTATATATATATTTTTTGAAGGTTTGATTATTTAGGTTGAAGTTCATTGTACTTAAAAATATATATATATATATATATATATATAAAAAAAAGAGTTCACGGCCTGAGCCTAGAACTTTGAAAATACCAAAAAAACAATTAATTTGTGGGTATACGAATGAAAATTCAATAAATTATGGTGTCAAAAGTATACAGTACTAAAATTAAATATTATTTTGGCCCTTTCACCTTTTGTTTTCATTTTATCTATTTTTTCTTTATAATTCACTTATGAATTTCCTTAAATAAAGGAAAATCTTTGTATAAAATTTATGTTAAAATTTTTCTCACAAGAACCGGAATGTCACTGGTAAGCACAGGAACATATTTAAATAGAGATGAAAATGAAAAAAAAAATTGAAAACACAAGATCTAATTTCTAAATAGTCTTTTTAATATAAGATCCATAATAGGATTTAAGTTTCAAAAGTGTCGAGATATATTTTTTAAAATAACAAAAATATCAAATACTAATGTAATAAACGTTTCAAATCTTCATAAAATCAGGTCCTCCACGCGTGGGTGATAAGCTTCATAGAATTAAAAAAAAAATAAAGTCTAAAATTAGGTACTACGACGATAACGAGTACTGGATTTATCCCAACTCGACCATATTATAGAGCTGAAAATTGAATCAAGAGCATTTTTTCTCAGAAAACCATCCTAAACTTTCCCTGAAACAGCACTCTAGTCAATGATTTCTAGGCAAAATTCCAAACCTATTACAAATGGGGCAACAACCATTAGGGCTCAACATTGAAAAGCCTGAAAAATTAATATCGTAAAATAAATAAAAATTTTGCAACAAAACAAGATATGATTATTGTTTAAGCTTATTGAATCATAATTAAATTGTACAGAATCTCACTGTGGACGGATGATAATCAATGATAGCTTCACTACCTGTGGGAGAGGTTAGAGGTGAAACAACGAGAGGCCCGCCGAGCTCTTGTTCACCATAACAACAAAGGCAAACTAATGTCACAACACTGACCCCGAGAGTCGTCCCGAATGCTTAAATGTTTTCCATCAATGAATTGAGCGGAGCCCCTGAGTTCGGCGAAGCCTGTAGCATCAAGTCAGCATCGTCTAAATCCTGGGGTTGAATCGGTATGTCCTGTTCGAAAAAGGTGAGATAGTTTTGAGTAACAACAAAATTAAACATGCTACCCCCAAATAACTAGTGGAATGCAGAGGTAGACAACCTGGCTCCCTAAAAACTTAATGAAAATGGGAATGAAAATTTATCGGAAAAGAATTTGTGGAGAATTGTCAGAAAAGTAGAGATAATATAGAAAATATTAGAAACAATAAGATTAGGTCCACAAATTTAAGAATCGAAATGAGATTGCTTACACTTTCTAGGAAAATCTCAGTCTTTCAAAATCGACGATCTGATTCCTGATCTGGTATTGGATCCATTGGTCAAAAAGCCATTCTTAACTAGTTTTAGACACACCATAGGAATGAGTGATTCTCATTTCCTCGTTCCATTCCAGATATGTATAAATAAGTATAGGCAGCAGCCTATACCCGCCCCTGGTTGATTGGTTCATATTTCTTGAAAATGCAAACATATTTTGCGTTTTTGAAAGAAAATGGATTTTTTTTTTCAAACATGACAGGCAGTTATTAAAGCATATACTTCTAGATACTGCACACCCGGTAAAAGCCCGAAAAATCCATCCATCTGCATAATTAACACAGCAAAGTCGATAAGATAACAGGTTAACCGTGAAACTAATACCTGTGACTGCAATAGCTGTTGTTGCTGCTGATCTTGAACCATGGAGTACGCCTGTGGTTGGGACATTCTATAGTAGGGCTCTTTTAGGTCGAGTTTGCACGAGGACGACTGAAGTATTCCTCCTTGCTCGGCACCAGGGCCCCACATTTTGGCTATATAGCAATCTTAGTCAGCAAGCCCAAAACACAAACCGAGAAACCGAAAATACAAGAAAGAAGAAGAGATCAACCTGATAGAGTCAAATAAATTGTGTAACTCTGAGCACTGTGAGCGACCATATGAAGTCTGCCAGTAATTTCCTGCCCTGCCATGACATAAAGAGGCTGGGAAAGGACACAACGTAATTGGTACCAATGGGTTGTCGGCGCACCCGGGGCAGTGGTAAGCCACCTCTGCACAGTGCTGTAGATTGAAGTGGTTCATAAGCAGTGGAAGGGGATTTATAGCACTCTAATGTGTAATAATATCAGATAAAATTTCTTCTCAAAACTGATATTTACCTGCCGTTAAATAATACATCAAACCAGCAGGCCAATCCATGCACTCTAGCACCCACAGTAGCAGTGAATTTCAGAGGAATATCAATCTCATATAATTCCTCTTCCTGAAATTAAGAGTGAATATTCTGTCAGAGTTCATTAGGAGGCATATGTCAGGAGGGGGAGGTGGTACCGTGGTGGTAAGAAAAAACTGAGAAAAACCACTTTAGTGTAGGAGTATACAAGCCATAAGCCAAAACAGATATAGTTTGTCAGTTTCAGTAATTTAGTTCAATTTTGGTCTATTTCCTTCATTTTGGTCACAGTTCCCATTTTCAGAAAAATCAGTTTTCAGCACTGGTTTTAAATTTTCCTTTTGGCCAAGAACCGACCCCCACACATAGCCTACTTTGATGGCAACACATTAAAGGAGAAGCTACTGTTCAGTCCGTTCCACATGACAAAAACAACCCAAAAAAAAATCAATTTCTTATTCAAGAGGGTAATAATACCTTAACATTTGTGAAGTCTAAGACATGAGACATTGAAGGGGCCACCAATAGCCTTGGATCAAAAGCATCCACCACTGGCTGTATGAGATATAAAACAAAATATTTGTAATACACATTTAAAGTGACAGAAACAGAAATCTAGATACAGCTCCAAGTTCCACCTTCAAATATTGTCATACATCATGGTGAAGTTCTCACTAACCCGTCATACAAATGCATTTCATGTTGATGTCATTCTGAAATGCTCGTATAATGGGCCAGAACCCAGATTTGACTTCTACGTTTGTCAACAAATTTCAATCTAAAGTATGAATAAAAGTCGTGCATACCTGCGAAAAATAGCCTTGAAATGCCGATCCGTGCAAGGCTGTCAAATCAACACCATAATAGTTTTGTTGCTGCCAAAAGAGGGCCTATAAAAAGAGCAGAATATATTAAATTTCTTTTTTAAAAATTTTATGGCAGAAAAATGGAATTAGGAACGATGTAAGGATTTTGCACTTAAATGTTCATTCAATCATGTGCTTCCTCAATCATAATACATATCGTGGCATATAGAGCCAAAGGACATGAAAGCTAGAGTCCTAGACCTCATAAATGTTTTATTCAGAAGTGTAATTAGGATAAAACAGCAAAAGAGAAGCCTATAAAATATTTAGAGAATACTAAAAGATACTTGTCATAACTAGACTATTTGGATTAATTTTATTTTGATCAAATTTTAATAATATTAATAATGTATTCAAACAAATCGGTTGTGTTGTGTAAAAAGAGTCCTCAGTCCAAACTCAGTTTGAGGAAATGAGACAACGTGACATGATGCATTTTGCTGGACTAATATGATTATTAAGGAAGTGCATTAACAGTCTTACCTTGTTAGCTACTTCCACAAATAGGTATTCGTCACTGAAAGGTGCCATGTGAATCCTATATGGAGGACATCTTAACTCATAAGAACCCAAAATAGTATTTAAAAATCATGTTCAAATTTCACAACTAAAAAATACAAGAAAACAAAAGCATGAAGATGAAAACTTCTATAAATCATGATAATAAAATGACCTGAATATAGAATTTGTCAAGTATTAGAATCCAAAACTCGTATGCAAGATCAAAAACCATCTTTGTCTTACATGAAGATCGGGAGAACATTTTTACTCTAACCACATAAAACAAGAAAGTTGCCTAAGGAAAAACTTTCCACTATCAATTTACCTTCCTATTGTTGGGAACATCTTTCCATTTTGGTGCAAAAAACGATCCCTGGCAATCACATATGATTCCAGCATTCTTTCATTGACCAATAAGGTGCCTATAGGAAAGAAGAAGAAAAATGAGTAACTAACTGGACCAAATTGAACTTGTTTCCAAGATCAAGGAAAACGGGAAATCGGTAACTTTCAAATAGTTTCATTTGGGGGGTTAAACCTTTTATATAATTAATAATAGCTCATCTAGAGGAGTTAACAAGGGTAGATAGCTAAAAGTTTTAGAATCATTTTAAAATTGCACTATCTTCCAGGAGAATTTGAAAATATTTGACAATTTGACAATAGCCCTCACCCATTGGCTCTGAGATTAAAATGTCTGCCTTCTCAGGCAATTCGATTTCCTCAACTTTGCCTTTAATTACCTGAATTTTGAATTAGAGCATGTGACTAGAAACATAAATAATGATACTTGCAACGAGTTAAAAGTAATATGATTAAAAAAAAACTCACAGTGATTCGTTGACTCAAGGCCGGGTTCCCTGAAATTAGTACACGAGCATACTCAGCCATCTCAGATGCTTCCACAGCATAAACATGCTTTGCACCAGCCTGTTAAAGATTGGAAATATAAGATCTCAAATTCGATTGCAAAAAAATGTTGAAGTGGATCCATACAGAAGAATAAAATAATACAACAACAATTATAGTTAGTGTACCTGAGCAGCAAATAATGACAAAATACCACTACCAGCACCAACATCAACAACCACCCGACCCGTGAAGTCAGCACGATTTTCCATCACCGCTGCATAATATGTTCCTGAAAAGCACAAAACCAACAAAGTTAACATAATATGTAATTCAATTAGCATACATAAGCATTATGGTATGGGCAGGTAACATATACACCAATGTCGAAACTATCCGTACAAGGATAATAAGATATTTGAACTGAACAATTAGAAAGTGATGGATAAAATAAAATTGCAAGATAAAGCAACAGCTAAATTATATAACCTGTCCTCACATAATCCTGCAACATATTTTGTTGATGTAAAAGTTGTCCATAGTAGTGAAAGTACATCTTAGCAGATGATGATTCTATTTTATCATCGAACTTGCTTTTTAAGGAGGAAATTGTGCCATTCGGTAATCGGGTGCCTGGATGTAGGAAAAAGTTCACTTCAGTAAAGCATTATTGTCTACAAAAATTTATGTGAAGATTTGCAAAATTTGGGATGAACTTAAAATTCCTACCTTGAACAATAACATCCTTCCTCCTCTTATCAAAAGCAGCATGAAATGCCCTGCTCTCTTCCTCGTTTCTAAATTGAATGGTAACTCCTCTGGAATGTGAGTTCTGTTTCAGAAGTGAAACTATTAAATTATATAAGCAGTGAATGGAACCTCATTCTTCAACAAGCTAAATAGTACATCAGATACTAAATCACCATTGCAATGTACAAGTTTGTAAGGGAGTCAACAAAGAAAAAATGGCAGAATCTAACAAAATGGTGCAAGAAAGATCATTGTTCTGCACTGAAGACCATGCAAACAATTCAGACACGGCCTCACATGTATAATTTGAACATTATTAGCATAGCATAAAACTACCATGCTTACCTCTTTACGGTCTTCACTTTCAGATATGCAAACTGACTGAACAGGGCCTAACCGGAATATCTAAAGACATGAAAAAACAAATCAATTAATAATGTCATAATCTCCAAACTAGTCATTTGCTATTAGATCACCACTAAACTCCAAATACTTAAGCTAACAGCTGACGGTTGATGGTATATACAATCTATTATATATGTTCTTAATCTTCCCCGCCAGTGGAACTCGCAAACTAATTTGATTCAGGAAACTCAAATCGTGAACTACTGATAACAATTCGAAAAGTATGACATTGCAGGTACAAACATAGTCTTCAACTCTAATACCTTACAATAATTTATACAAAACCAAAAAGTGTAAGTGGATAGGTTATAGCTACTCAGCCAATCATAAGAACAAGAAATGTACATAGTTAAGCTTCCATGTGAAGCAAAACGAGAGAGCTCACCATGCATTCACTATTTCCAGTCATGGAAGAATGCAGAACCGATAATCGAAAAACAAAAAGTAGATATATTTAGCTCTCTTCTTAATTTCTTCCAAAGTCTCCCATACCTAAACTAACAATTAAAACGGAAAACTGTGTACTAATAACAGAACCTGTGAAGTCCGGAGATCGACAGTGAAGTCGTCCGAATCGGGCTCCCGCCGGAACCGCAGCTCCGCCGCGCCAGAATCGCCGCCGAACCGCGCAACCACCGGCGCGGACGAAGAGGACGAAGAAGCAAGCTCAGAAATCGAAACCAAAGTGAACTCCTCCTGCTGGTTCGGCTTTTGCCCTAAAGAATCCTCCATTACCGCGAAACCTGGAGCCCAAAATTGCAACCACACCAAAAAAAAGCAACTCCAAGTATCAGTTGCGCGGGGCGTTTGGTAGAATTAGGGTTTCTGAGCGAGAAACAAAAAGGTTTTGGAAATCTACAGAACCAGCCGCCCCGGCAGAGAGAGAGAGAGAGTGGAAGAGAGAAAACTGAGTGACATTAAACTTAGAGGCCAGATTTTATACTCTGCCTCCGTCTTATGAGACCGTCTTATTTTATTTTCGCTAAGTCTCAGAGCATCCTGTGAAGTATCCAAAAGGGGGGTCACGTGCTGCCTCGCGTGCTCCCGGGTTTTATTCCGGTGTGTGACGCTGACACGGATTTGTCTCCGTTATATGCCGTAATACCGCTGATATTTGAGCTTCCGAAGCGACGTGTCGCTAAACGAGGGAATCCGGTGCTTCGCTGGGACCCACCAAGCGTGGACGATTGGTTGGAAAGCAAATTCGTTGGGCCTTTTTTCTTTTTTTCCCTTTTTTTTCTCTTCGTACCCATGACGCCTTTGACAGGAGAGGTGAACATTTTTTGGATTTATATTGATTTTCATACATTTAAATTTTTTTTAATACAACGCTAGTAGTTATATGTCAATTACCGCTGAGCTGCTCGCTTTGACAATTGAGTTTAAACAAAAGCAATAAAATACTCTAATATTATCCAACAAAAAAACATTTATTTTTTAGACAATTAACAAGTGTTAAATTGATGTTAATTGTGTTCACTAAAATAATTTCAATTTTAAAATGAAACTTCTGGTTAAGGTTAAGGGGTTAAATACCCGTTAATATGTTAACATTTCGATTGATATTTTCGTGTATCAATGTGATCGATATTAACTTGAGGAGTAAATCGACACTGTCATAGTATTATAGGAAGAAAATCGATCAAATATAAAATATATATATATATAAACAAAATAATGTTAACAAGACATAATATTAATATTAATAAATTTTAAGTCATTTAAAATATTAAAATGATTATTTGTCAATTTCAATATTTTTTACTAATATTTTATTTTTATAACATTTTCATAAATATCCATCGACATTGATATTTTATCGATATTTCTATCGACATTTCCATTGACATTGAAGTATCGACATTTTCATTGACATTAACATTTAAAATTGCGTAATGAATTAACAAATTTTGAACTGACAGCCTTTTTTCTCTGGATTGTCTATTTTTAAATTTAGTTGATAATTTAAATATGAGCACGGTAATTTAAACTTAGGGATTGAATAGAAGGTTTTGACTCATTTGTATGTAAAGACGTATTTATTTTTATATATAAGACATATTTTAAAATTTCACGATCAATTTAATATTTTAAAATAGCACAATTTTGTTGAAATTTTAGCTTGCCGCAGGATTGAAAACACGTATTTGGACTTTAGTTCAGATAGGATGAGGATGAGACTTACTTCAAATTGACTCAGAAGAAATCCAACTCGGCACATATATGAAAACATGAATCTCACCAACATAAGATTCGTTGAACACCATATAAAGAGCACCAAAAACAATGAAATAATGTTTCCCAAACCTATTAAAGGTGTGGTTCATTCCTCGTGCACAATTTCCACCTACCTAATTAAGCTTGGTTTGATGCAAACTCAAATTAAATCCTAATTTAAACTTCAGAATGCACCGATAAAAAGTTATGTTGTCTCAATTTTAGACATTCATTTCATATTAGTTTTTGATCTACCACTTCATCCAAAATCCTGTATTAATCATCACGATCAAAATTCAAAAAATAAATTATAGTATATAGTATAGAAACAACAACAAAAGCCAACTTACAAAGAGAGAGAAATTATAACACATTTGATTAAATTTATGCCAACTAATGAATTTTCTAATACTTTTTATTTGTTGTTATGATTTAAGCGGAGAGTTTGAAGCCAAGGCCAATACTAAGAGGAACAACAAGAAATTGGGACGACAATCACGGTGGAATTTGGATGTATGGAGCCTTCGCCGAAACAAACGAAACGACATGTCGGCTGGGTGACGTGACGTGTGTGCCATGGGTAGTGGGCCCCAGCCGCTGTAATTTTCCAGCAACGTTCATATTTGTCAGTAAACTAAACAATAGCAAAGCATGCACCGGAGGCCACTCAATTTATCAATCAACCTGTAAAATGCTCGACTCTCTGATTCTCTGATATTTCTCCACGTGGCATAATCCTACCCGTGTCTTCAGTTGCCTTTTTTGGAGTTATAAATTTATAATTGAAATCGAAATGAAATATTTGGAAAATTAATCATCATCAACTCTTAAAATGCTTTGTAAAAAAAAAAAAAAAGGAAAGCAATGAGAAAAAACTCTATTTGTTTTTAAATTTTTTTAAAATTGCTAATTAATTGCAATATTTAGGTTGCATATAAATATATTATCTATTTGATATGACACGATGATATTCCATTGAAAATTTAATGTTTCTAAAGATTTGAGGTCTACCTAGAAGATAAATTGATATTTTAATTATATACAAAATATTAAAAAAAATTATCTTGGACATGATACTAATAATAATAATTTGTAACTTTACAAATAGTAAAATGTTCATTTATTAAACTATAACGTACATATATATATTTCACTTGGGTTAAATAATTTACCTAAGTAATTGATAAGTATTAAAACAGTTTCTTATACCAATTAGAGTATAGTTCAACAAGTTAAAACACATATGTTCAACTAAGAGGTTGTGAGTTCGAATCCCAACTCCCACATGCTGTACTAAAAAAATCCTAGCACTGCTTTCTAAGAGCAGCGTGTCTATCGATTTCATTACAACGGTTTTCTCGGAATCATAATAATCTATTATTATTCAATCGTCGAGATTGAAATAATATAATCAATATATTAAAATTGCGATCGAAATAGATGATATAATAAAAATAGAACGAAGGAATCAAAATTGTTACTTTTTAGAAGTGTATGGATGAAAATGGAGGAGTGKAAACTATTATGATAAGTAAAAATCAAATTAAGGTACATGGAACAAAATAATATTTAAATATAAAATAAATAAATAAAAATATGAAAACCCAATTCAAACCAAATCCGCCTTATCTAATTCCGATTTTCGACGCAGAAAAGTGGAAATATAACGAGACGCCGGAGTTCAAACGGATGAATTGAAATTTAAAAATTAAAATACTGCTCATTCATTGGGAAAAAGAAAAACAATTTTCTAAAAAAAAAAAAAAGGGAAAAAGTGGGCCCCACAACGTGGTGGTCCCAAATTATATACCTTCGAGAAGGCGAGGGATTCACGGATGCTAAAATGACAGCGACACATACAAGGCACTTAATAACAGTGTAACCAAAAAGCGAAGATCCCATTATTAAAGACGGGCGTGGAAGTCCAATTCACAGGGCCTTCAGTGACCGCCATGTGAGGTTAACTCATTAGCCTGATTCCGTTGCCTGCCTCTTAATCAGTCTTAGTTGGAGTTTTCGTCATCACTAATTGCAATCCAACCTTCACATGCTTGGATTTTAGCTCACATTTGTTGTATTGGGTACAAAATTAATTAAATGATTTTTTAAAAACAAATTGGATTATATAATTTTGAATTTCATGGATAATTTCTTTACATAGTTTTATTTGTAATTTTAAGGAATAAAAAACGGTTTGAAATTCAAATTTAATTAGGAGAGTATGGAAGATTAAGAAACTAAACAATTTCAGCTCATTTGGGTAATTTTTATGTTTATTGTTTTTCTTTAATTAATAGAAACACAATTGCTTTTTTCTTTCTTCCTTTTTGTTATTGAGGTAAAACAAACGGAAATAAATCTGGTAATGTTTGTTGTTTTCTAAAATCTTAAATTAAAAAAGTAAAAAATTAATATGAATATTAAAATTTCAAATTAAATATTAAAAAATTTTATGTTATATTTATTATACCTTTTATAAATAGAAAAAGGATAAAATAATGTTTCTATCAGTTAAATATGAACACTAACTTGATTTTGTTGTTTTCAAAATTACTAAACTCTTATATTTTTAAAAAATTAGAAATTAGAGAAAAAAAATGAAATTACTAATACTTTTAACTTGAGCTCAGACTCATATGGACAATATTGAAATATATATATATATATATATACACACACACACACTAAATTCGTTACCCAACAAATATTTTTTTTTTCAGAAAACAAGAGTGAAAGATAATGATAATCAACGTAGAAAATCTGCATCCATTCGGATAGCCCAATCTTGACAGCCAAAAACTCAACCAACCAAAAATAAATAAATAAATAAACGAATAGAAAAATTAATATAAAATGAACAAATAAAGAACTAAAATAATGGCCCTGCGAGTTCAGCAAGATCCATCTGTAAAATACACTACACAAATGCTGTGTTCCTACCACTGTATTATCGATTGCAAACAAGGACGAATGTTTCTGGAAATAACCAGAATCAGCCACGAAAAAGGAAAATAAATCATGGAGAGAAGACTCAGAAACAGATGTAGATTACATTTTCAATCATCAGTATGGAGCTTATTACTCAATCGACATGTATATTCAGTATAAACACACGAATTACTAACCGATAGAACACGACGATGAATCTAGATAAAAAAAAATCAGGTCAAATTAGCTCCGGCAGCGAGTAATTGCGCTGCAACCGCGGTTGTAAGGATTCGCCTGAGCTCCGGGCTGGCAGTTGTAGTAAGACGCGCCGCGGCGGGAGCAAGGAACGCTGTTCCTCTTCAGCGCGCCGTAGCTGATGTACCGCATAGTCGCTAGAATTCGCCGATTGATCTCCGAGTCCATCTCGAACTCCGTTCCGAAGCCGGAATCGTCTCCGGCGAGCAGGCACTCGGCGATTGAGCCTCGGCACTCCGATTTGGCCGGCACGTAGAGGAGCTTGTGGTCGCCGGAGAAATCAGCGGCCGTCGCCGATGAGAGCAGAAGATGAGCGGCGAAAATGGCGAACGCCGCTAGGAGAGAAGAGACGCGTGAGATTTCCATTTGGAGGTTCCGTTGATTTCGAGAGGAACTGAGGGAGGGCTGGTCCGTGAATATAACTCAAGCTTTGTACAGAAATGCCGCTGGTTTTTCAATTAATTACCGATATTGCCACTGCTTTTTCATCAATTACCGAGATTGCCCCTTAACCTCTACGCGCCTAGGCTTACGCTTACCTTTCAAAATTATTATTATATGGATGTGAAGAAATTTATTGGCACCCACTAATAAAGGACGAATTCAAACAAATGATAAATAAATAAAAATAAAATATTTTTGGCATTCCCTTTTAAATTGTTGCCGGCCACAACCGAAAAATAGGAAAAAAAAAAGTTCATTCTTTTGATCAACTGGTTAATATTGTTAATTAATAAATAATAATTTTAAATTTAATAAAATTTCAAGATATTACATGCCAGCTAATTGGTTTTGAATTTTTAAAATTATGTAATCTAAAATTATTTGTTTATTAAAAAAATTGACCTGATGAAAAGTTGACATTTTTTTCGGCAAAGGAAATAAAAGTTGACATTGCACGTCTACTGACCAATACGCATCTATTTTTCTCAACCAAAGAACAAAAAAAAGCCCAATACGCATCTTTTAAAAAAGCTTAAGATTTTTTTCGGAAAAAAAAATAGCTTAATATTATTTTTTTCCCTAGTTTTGATTATAAGTTGTGTATCCCATTTAATAGATATATATATAGCTAGTTAACTTATTTTTGTTCAAATTCCGCTCAAAGAATTTCAATTCAAATTATATTTGAATCACAGATTTTTCAAAAATACAAACTTTTCTTTTTGTAATACATCAAATAAGGAGGTGGAGATTGAACCTCCGACTTCAAATAATTGAGTTAGATACTTGAATGGTTCATCAATACTCACGTTGGCAAACACAAACTAGATTTGAACCAATGGAATTGTTAAATATTTGAGAGTTATTTTATAGATTTGGTTAATGGAAAAAAAAAGATAATTGAAGTTATTAATTTTTTTAAAATTAATTTTAATCAATTAAAATATTTACATTAGTAACTTAAATCAACCAAAACTAATTTTGACATTCGCGGTAAACTAGTTAATTAGTACAATTATCGAGTTCTATTTATGTTCTCTTGTTTTTTTAGTACGAAGAGGATATATTCAAACTCATATCTTGGTAGTAGTAAATATATGTCCTGATCTAAACTCATGCTGATTTATTTATTATCTTATTCATTCTCGTCAAGATTAAAAATCCCATCTCCAAAAAGATAATAAATCCTATAGTTGATGAGATACTTTGATCTGTGTATAATAATTAACTTGTTTGAACAAAGTGTACATTCTTGAAACAAAACATGAGTATTTTTTTAATAAAACATATTAAATGAATGAATGAGACGGCATCAGGAGGTACATTCATCTCTTGAATGATAATACAAGACGTTTTATTCAACGAGCCTTTGTAACCAAGTATGGTGTAAATTCAAATATAAAGCGAGCTTGGTGAGGATACGAGTTGTATGATTTCATTCCCAAGTAAATTAGCGAGACAATCGAGTACGTTTATCTGTATTTAACTAATTGTTAGGTTATCATTCTTAAAAAAAAAAAAATCAATTGTTAGATTATATTTATTATTATTATTATTATTATTATTATTTTAAGAAAAATTGTTACGTAATCTAAGTAAAAGTATACTGAAAATTCATAAAGAGAGCCTCCACATTTCTAATGACTTTATGTTCCAAAAAAATCTTTAAGTTCTTATTATCATCCTTGAACTCTCATGAAAATTAAACCAGAGTGGGCTAAGATTTAAAAATATATCATAGGCTTCAAAACTAAAATAAAAATTAGAGACATTTTCACTGCATAAATTTGGGTTTGAATTTGATTTAGATGAGGATATTTTCGTAAAAGTTCAAAATTATGTGGTCTATTTGAAAATACATACTTATTTTACACTTCAGATAATTAAATAATTTGAGTTTTATAATTAAAAAAAAGGAATTTCAAATAATTTGAATGAGAGAGAGAGAGAAAAAAATGCAGCCAAGAGTTATAATGATACCATAAAATAATAATAATGAAATCCAAAAGAAAATGGAAAAGCATGATCTGTATGTGGTGGTAATGCCAGTTAAGAGGACAGCAAATCATGACAAAGAGAGGTAATCAGGTACGAGTACGCCGATATTTTTATGGCAACCCAATGCACACGTGTCGAAACGGTATTTGCCACCCTTTTTTAATACATTTTTTAAATGTGATTTGGATTTTGTGATATTTAATGGAAATAAAAAAATGACAGAAAGGAAAACCCTCTCATAAATGGAAATATTTGAATTTGGAATTTGCAAATAGAGAAAGGGAACAGAAGGATCTGTGACTAAACGCGTGCGGTAATTTAAGAAGGCCTGTGTTGTCAACGTCACCCCAACGTGTTGTAAATGTATTTAAGAATGGAAATAATTTAGGTAATTTACGATAACAAAATTATGTTTATGTCCTACCTGAAAATTTGAAAATTCATTAATTAAAATATCTATATTTTTGTATTTTTGTATTTTTGTCTCTCAGTTTTTATATATTTAACGGTAACAATAACAAGATCTGACTTCACTAGTAACTAATCAGATATTTTTTTCTTTAAAATCTCTTATATCTTATGTTTTTTTATTTTTTTCTCTCTATTAACTTGAAAAATGTAAAAGTTAGCCAACTCAAGCATTTGAGATTCAAATTCAAATAAGGTATAAATGCATTATTAACCAAATTATGGTTGAATTAAGCACTCTAAACATGTGCCAACACCTGCATAACTTAACGATAATTGACATGTATTCATTCTCTTAAGGTTGGAGGTTGACCCATCATATTTCCAAATTGTTTTACTAAAAAAATAACTTATTACTATCTCGATTCAACTTCTTATCTAGATTATTTAACTAAAAAAAGATTAATTATGGCCGAGTCAAATAGTGAATTAAAAAATGAACTACGGGTAATCTCCTTGTTGGTTTGTCTCTATACAAATTAAGGAAGAAAAAATATTTTTAGGAAACTAGCCTTTTAAAATATTCTATCCATTTCGCCCGAACCTTAAAATTTAAAAATTATATGTGCTACAAGTTATAATGTATAATTTTGGGATTTTTTTAAATACTTTTATTTAAGTTTATTTTTAAAATAATACGACATTAAATCAAATTGGAGAAAAAATGCTTATTTTGAATTTATTCCAAATATATTACTTCTGAAATTGTTGAGTCACACTTGATCGTCTCTTAATGGAAGAGGTGAGTGAAATGTGAATAAGTGAAACGAGTTTATATAGTCTCAAAGAGCATGGAAGCATGACTCGGACAGCCAATGGTCACAAACCACTAAGCTGAAGCCTGCTCGGCCACCATGAAACTCGGGACGGCCTTGGTCACAAGTCCTGCTGCGAGGTGATTGCACCTCCACGAGAACTAGTGCATAACATGACAACACTTCCACTTAAATAGATGATGTGATCATACCTACACGGGAATCAAGAAAGCGAGACTTGACAGTCGATGAGATGAAGAGACGACCATGCCATTTTAAGCAGTTGGTCGTTTCTTAGAGACGACCATAATGATGTGACGTTCTATTAGTGCCACGTCTTATTTTTTAAAAAAATCAAGACATGGTTGTTTCTCTATTGGCACGCATTTTGTGAGACGGCCACAATGACGTTTATTTTTTTAGGAATAAATAAAATATTAGATATTATATATTAAACAACTGTTTTAGAACTTTAAATTCAGTTGTGGTGCAGTAGATTTTTAAACTCCTTATCTACTCGACTACTTGAGTTCGAATCTTGATAGATCCGTTTTTCATTGCCCGAACCCACGACCACTAAGTAATATTCATAAAGGTTATACTGTTTAATATATAATAATATTTATTTTTTTCATAAAAAATCAATATTATTGTAATCGTCTCTTGAATAAACGAAAACAAAATGTATGCCAACAGATGATCATCTCTCGAGAGACGACCATGTCTTGATTTTTTTAAAAAATAAGTATTATGGTCGAACTTAAAACTATAGTATATGACAGATGTTTATTGCCGCTCCTATTAAAATATCATACTTCTCTATAGATATACATTTTTTAGTTAATAACGTAGAGGGTGAGATTTGAACATTTCACTATGCTTGTTTGGCATTTGCACTAGAAGTTAATCGAGCCATCGTAATTAATTATATTATTTAGTACGGAAATATAGAAGCAACAATATCTTTAAATAATATCATAAATATGTCATATCTAAAGGGTCTAATTCGGTTGAAATCCTCTTCTGGACCTCAACGGCCCAATCAAGATATGGGCTCCATATAAGAACGTAGACACTTTACCTTTTTGGGCCGCAATACAGGCCCACAAATGGCTCGTATATAAGAAGCTAGGGTTTTAACCTAACCCTAAGAATACTCCTCCCAACATCCCTCTCTCAGCAGTCGGCCGATTGGTACGTCCTCTCGTCTTGTTGTTCATCTCGCTTGAATCGATTATTCTCGGATTTCTTTGGTAGTTTTCTTACGCTTCTACTCCCTGAAAATCATCAACTAGTTTTTCGACTACTTTTTTTACTTCCTCTTCATCGACTGTGTGAGCGAGAAATCGATCTGTTATCTCCGCTAAACTTGAAACAATATCTTATGAATCGAACGCTGAAATTGCATCTTATTTTGTGCTGTGTACTTCTGATTCCTCTAAGCGTTTGTTCATATCCATATGATGGATTAGAAATCAATTTTTGACGTTTTAATGCATCGTTTCATTATTGAAGCAGGTTTTTCTCCAGATCTTTGACGAACTTAGTCGCCGCAGCCAAAATGCAGAACGAAGAGGGAAAGATCACGGAGCTTTACATTCCTAGGAAGTGGTAAGTAACTTAATCTGCACAAAACACTGGTTGTTTTCTTCTATTTGCTTTTTGGATTTTAACTTTATAAGAACTTTCGTTGTGAATTTCAGTTCCGCTACAAATCGGCTCATCACTTCCAAGGACCACGCCTCGGTTCAGATCAACATCGGTCACGTCGATGAGAATGGCATCTATACAGGCCAATTCTCCACTTTCGCACTTTGTGGTTTCATCCGTGCTCAGGTTCTATTTCATTAACCATGACTGTTTATGTTTCTGGATAGCTTGTCTATCATATAATTTCTCTTCATGCTTCTGTTCAGTACGCTTTTACGTGATTTATTGTTCTTCATTTCGTTAATTTTGTCTATCTTGTAACTGATTCACTGACATACAAACTGATAATGTTGATTAATTTACCTCCCTAAAATGTCGTTAATCAGTAATGCTTCGATTGAATATTCTGCAGTTTCATCGTAGTTTTTTAACTTGGTGGTAGTCATTAAACACCTTTTACGATTCTTTTTGCTATGCTATTCTGTGACTTATGGCTCTTCATTACATTCTTCTTATTCACTAACTGTGTCTAATTCGTCAGACATAAAAGCTTTTTGTAATTTGAAAAACTCTCTGTTTGTTGAAAATTTTGATTTGTGTTTCATTGATTTGCTTCTTTCTTTGTATTATTAAAAAGACTTGTTGAATTTCTACGCCTGGTACTTTCTTGGGATTATCTTTGTTTTCAAGGTAGTTACATTTATCTACATGCTACAGTGTTACTGGTTTTAGTAGTTTTAAAGTCTTCCTTATATGCTCTTCGATCATATGTAGATTCCTTTATATCTATAATTTTTTTAAAAGAGTTGGGTCACAGAAGATAATGAACAATTATAGGAAACTTGAACTGAAGTGTTAATATATCATCTGTTAATTTATTATTTTTGTCAAAGTCAAAATGGACTTAAAAGGAAATGCGGGAGAGAAATAATGCATCATGAGAGTGAAATATATTATTGCTGATTTCTTAACAATGTTCTATTGGATTTTAGAATGCTCTTTAAATATGTTGATACAAGCAATTGTAGTTTTAGAAAGGGGCAACTAGTTTTTTCGACCTCTCAAATTTATGTACATTTAATAACTTTTGCTTATTTTTTGTGTTTAATTCAAAATAGATCTGAATTGGTTTTGTTAACACTTGTCCCATCTCGATATACAAGCTGAGAATGACCTATGTTTAATAATTAGCCTTCTGTGTCAAATATTTAGAAGCTTAAAGGATTCACTTAGAAACTAATGTTTGAGTGGTTTTATACTGATCAGGGAGATGCCGACAGTGCTTTGGACAGGCTGTGGCAGAAGAAGAAAGCCGAAGTTCGTCAACAGTAGAAGAATCCAAAATTTCTTTTCCCCGAAATTTATTTCAATTTACGGTTAGTTAATATTGCGAACATGAACGTTGAGAGCCTTCCTTGACCTCTTTGAACGCTTCTAAAATTGTAGTGCTGCTTGGAACCTCCATCGCTGAGGTTGGTTTTGATAATTTATTAGTGGATTTATCTTCCAGTTTTTTGAACTCCTTAAATAGCCGTTGGAATTAGTGATATATAGCAAGTGTATTATTCTTTTTTGGTTTAGGAGAATTTTACCTGGGTCTTTTCTAACTCATTTTAATGAACTCAAAGTTTGCGGTTCTCATCTATGAAATTATAAATATTTGATAAATTTGTATATTTCAGTTTTGCGAATTTGGAAAATACATTTGATATTTTATGTGAATTGCAAAAAGGTATTAAATTTTATTTTTGTTTGACGGCACTTCGTCTTCCATTTTATACGTATCCCTAACATCTTACTTTTCCCAAAACTTTTCTAACTTGGATCACTTTGTCTTCCAAATCAAGCTTCAAGTAGAATCTTATAGTTGATATGAAAAAATAAAATTAGAATCTTATAGTTATTCAAAGAAGTACTGCATTTGTTTTTCCAAAATCCAAAATATTATCTTATATGTTTGATTTTTACTTTAAAAAACAGTAAAATAGATCGAAGTAAAAAGTAAAAGTAGGAAGCTGTGTCAAATAAGCTTACAAGTGTGGTATCTAATTATATGAAGTACCTTAAGAGTGACATTCTACAATTTTTTTAAAACCCAACATAAGAACTATCAAATTTTATAAAACATTTTCAAATCTAAACCCAACTCAATTTACAAATTACAGTAAATGTAAAATACTATTTTAAAAAAATTAAGCATAACTTCTTAATTTAGATTAAAATACCCGACTCAAACAATAGGGTATAAATTTAAAAAATCTAACATCTCAAAAAGGAATGACTCCAATTTTCTGTATCTTGTTTTTCAATGCAAAAGCATTCTAAAATTTGAAGGTAGCCATTCAGAGGCAATACAAATCAAATAAGCGTACAATTCACATTCAAAAGATAAGTTCAAAAGCTCTTTTATAGCTTGTAAAATGAAAACAAACTTTTTAAAAACAAGAATTAAGAAAGAACCAGAATTAGGTTTGAATACTTTTTTTAATTAGAAGTCTTTGAAGTGCAGATCTTTAACATTTCTTCCAAGTAAGCCCCACACACAATCATTAGTGGATTGAAATTCATGTATTCAATCTTGAAAAGTAGAGTTAAGAGTTAGACCCTGTTTTAAAAGTTTACACGAATACAATTAGTTAATATGAGAAAAATAATATAAGATTATTCAACGTATGGTTCAATTTGTTAAAAGTGGACTTGTATGAAATAGTTTCTTTGCCATGTAAAAATTAAAATCACTAATTTTATTTGTGTAAACTTTTGATGGAGGTTGTGTAAACTTGTGTAAACTTTTAAGTGATTTTACAAGTTTAGAATTCAATTAATGGATGTTGCAAAATTGAAAAAATGCAATGAATCAAAAGATTTTTTTTAATGGAGAAATTTTATTAATGAAAGGATGCCTCTTGGGCTACCTTTGAGTTATCTCTCCATTACGTCCAAAAGCCATTGAGGAAAAAATTCATTTTCTTTTGTTTCTTATATTTGATTTCCATTGTTGTAATTGCAAAACAAATCCATGCATATAAATATACACACATATATCCAAGGGTAGAGCAAAGAAAAAAGGATACCCTCTAAATTAGTCTTAAATTAAAACTATATATATAAAAAGATTGAAAATTTTCTCTCTTCAATGCCCCAATATTTTTAAAATTGGAACAGTATATACACAAATTAGAATGTAAAATTTTTCCCATTCCTACAGAGATTCCTAACTCTATATCTAAAACTAATTCTAAAAGTTAGGTGTTCAGATTTTAGGCATTTTACTTATAAAAATAATATAAAACGTTAATTTGATCTTTCCCACAATATATAGATTTTTTGAAAATGTTTAAATATAATTTAAAAGAAAATAAACAAGACAGAATTCGATTTAGCATGTATAGTCATTCGAACCGAACCGACCCGAATCAGCTTGGTTTGGTTTGACTTTTCGGATCGGTCCAACTCCTTTCCCCCCTAATTTTTATAGATTGTTTGTATTAGAGGTATTATTAGAAAATCATATCTAGAAGACAGAATTTATCGATATTTATCGAGTTGCCGCCGTAAATACATGACTATTAGTACAGTACAAAATTTGCATTACTATAATTATTATTTGAATCACCCTAATATATTAACTATTAGTATAGACATGGCCTAGTTTAGAAGAGACAAAAGCCCGATTAGATCTAACTTTGGAAATTGGTCTAAGGAACTGACCCTGACAGTGACAGACTGTTTTCTTGTTGCTACTTTTTTTGACCAATGAGTTTGCTGTTCTCACCAAATATTTAACCAATCGGGAAAAAAGTAAATTGAAGTTGGTTTGAAATTATTGGTTTGAACACTCATTTGTCAGCATCTTCAAAAAATATATATATATATATATATGTGTATATATATAACTATATATATATATATATAACTTTTAATACAAATATACGACAATATTTCAAAAATGAAATGTTATACTAATAAAGTGATGGAAAAAAATTAGATAAAAGTGAAAATAAAGGAAAAAATAATCAATTTTAAAAAATATAGAGACTAGAATAAAAACTTTAAAACTAAAATTAATAAAATTCTAAAATTGAAAGTACATGAAAAAAATAAATTAAAAAAATAGACCAAATGAAATTACTTTTAAAAATCGAGACATTATTATTGTATGCACTAAAATTACTCTTTTAAACTATGATTTTTGAAAAATAAAAAACAGCCTTAATTTAATCTAAAAAATGTCATTTGTGAGAGTTTACTAAAGCGAGGTACAGTAGAAACTTTTAGGAAAGTATTATTCTAAAAAATAATTTTTTAAGACCAGCTATTCTCAAATACATTCTCTTAAAATTTTAACTCAAAAAATAGAAAAAACAATTTACTAATTAATTTCCAACAAATTCTGAAGCTTATTCTTCATTTATACAAGAATTGGGCGCTGCAGAAATACGTGACTTGAACTATAAAGAGTAGCAATTATTTAAGAGTTCATTTAAAAAAAAAACAATATTTAAGAGGTTTAAATACTATTTTGATTCTTTGTATTTTTTTTATTTTGCTTTATTTTAGTTTATGTATTTTCAAAATATCTATTTTTATCTTCTTACTTTTAATTTTTATTTTTCTTAATCTAAGTACTCTCAAAATACGTGTTTTGATCCATGTACTTTACCAATTTGATCTAAATTTTAACACAAATATTTTACACAATGAAAATTTTGAATATAAAATTTATGACTAAATTTCAAGAAACTTAGTTTGTGAATTGTTATGCTAAATTGTGATTAAAAAAAATAAAAATTTATGGACCAAAATTTTCACTTTTCACTTTTGAGAAGTACAAAAACCTAAACAAGAATGTTTTCTCTAGTAAATTTCAAGATATGAAAAAAGAAAAAAACCATATATTATTCATCAGTGGCTTTCTAATTAATTAAAACAGTCAACTAATCAACTAGACAAACATAAACTATGCTTAAAATATTAAGCATTAAATTGAAAAAGATTAAAAGAGCAGACTTCGGTAAATTTAATCATTCTCATTGAATATAGAAGAATCAGAATAAAGATTAAAAGCAATGTCAATGTTTTTGAGAAAGCAATGTAAACACGGTAAAAGTCATAACATGCTTTATTTATGGCCAAAGAAAAGATGTAATAAAATTAAAATAGTTAAATAGAGTATTCTTTGACGTCCAATTAATACATTTGACTTACAAATTTAAAATTTTCATTTATCGATGAACCATGAACGTACATTTAATCAATAAACTATTTTACACAAAAGAAAATTTGTACTTTACTTGAACTCAAAAACTAAATTTGTAGTACAAAACAGCAGATTTTAAGCATAGATTAGCAATAGCTTTTAAGAAATAATATTGAAAGCTACTTTTAAATTAATTTTTCATAATAATGCAACAAAAAAAAAATTAAGTTAAATTCAAGAAGTCACTTGAGTTGAAATAATAAAAAGATAATTCAAAATCATCTTCTTCAGTTCATATAATGCAGTTTCATTTAATATCTATGATATAACAAAACTAACGTACCTCAAACGAATCAACGAGAACTTGTGTTTGGCAATCTTGACAGTTCCTCAAAATCAGAACAAAATTGGTCAGATCTCGAGCTTCAGTAGCTTTGATGTTGGCATCGAGCCTAACATTCCGACAATGAGAATAGTTAATGAAGTATCTTATGCTTAACTTACTATTTGATCTTTGTCCTTTTTTTGTTTTAATCTCTTTGAAGTTTCATGAGCCGGATTACATCAAAACAAGTGGACAAGCAAACAAAAGGACTGAGAATCAAGAAAAATAGAATAAACCAAATGGAATGCCGTCATTTCAAGCCAATTGGACCTCGATCTCATTCTAAATGGAGAGACATAATATCATGATATTGAATTTTATGAATGCGAAAATAACTTGCACAATCTGTTTAGAAACTGTAAATTTTTTTTCTCGACTTTTCATCATAATTGCAATTAAACAACGTTTTCAATTTAGTAAACTTGGATTGAATACCAATCCAAGATTAATCAATCAAGGGACAATAAACTGTCTCTAATACTAACGCAAGCAATAAAACAAAATAAAGAATAAGAAAGGAAGAGGCCAGAAGTAGTCAAGAAAACAAAATTCAGCAGGAGCCAGAAATGTATTTTGAGTTTTTAACCAACTAATTCGACATAGCAAATCTACTCCCTCAAATTCAACTTAATTCGTTAAATCATCGTGAATAACCGTATGTTTGAACGATCAACTATTTTAGGAATACGTGTTTGGCAATCGAGAAGATTGCATTCATAATCGGAAGCATAAGCTCGGATCTCGAGCTTCCAACAGCTTCATATATATTCGCAAACATTTCTAATTAGAAAATTCAAGTCAGTTAGGAATCGACTCACTCGAAACTCCGATGAATCGCCCTCTGTTTTCTTGTTTTCCTTCAAAATTCTCTCTCGACACAGCAGCATCCAGGCACTACAGCAATTACGCAAAAACACCGATGAACATAGAGAAATCAAGAAAGACTTCCTCATAGAGCAGCGGACGACATGGACACAGAGATAGAAGATGAAAACGCAAACGCGGTGCCGATTTACAACATGAACTTACAAATCACATTTCAGAGGATAGTGAGAGAGGAGAGACCGACCTGGATGAGGAAGAGAACGAGGAGCCGGATCGAGAGCGCCTCAATTCCATTTGAGATCATCCGTTCAAAACTCGAAAAATCTCTTAGCGGAAGTGCTGCGCGAAGTATTTATAGCGAACAATCACGAGATTGCGGTGGAGAATCATCGTTCCGTCGATTCGAGCGGAAATGGAAGCGGGAAATTCGATTTCTGTGCACTGCATTTTGGCGGGCTATTGAAGAAACGTAGTCGGATAAATGAAAAATTATTTGTTTGAATGATGAATTATATACGCTAAATTACAAGTTTTCAATAAAAAAAGAAAGGTCTAACTTTTCTGTATTTTTCTTTTTAAATTAAAGAGTCCTTAAATTTGGAGTGCTGTAAATAAGTGCTGACAAGTATGGTTTATGTTTAATGAACTTTAAATTTAATAAATTCATCCATTTTAATAAAGTTTAGAGATTGATTTGACACTTTTACGGTTGAATTTAGTAGATACAAAATTAGAAGTATAATTTATTAGATAACTTTTAAAATTCAAAACTAAACTTGTAATTTAATTACAACTATATTTTCATGCAAACTTGAGTTTTTTTTTTTCACTTACGAAATTAAACAGGCATTTTTTGAAAATTATTATTATTCGATTGAAATTATGTCTAAATTTTAATGAGATATATGAGTAAAGAAGATGAATAAGTGTCGAAGAATTAAAAGTTATCTCGTGATACCTTTTAGTCAAAGACAGGTGCCAATTACAGTTGAGTTTGGAAACATAACTCTTTTATCGTGGAATTAAACCTACTATTAACAAAGCTATGAAATAAGTTGCGGTAGTTAAACTTTGACTTATTTCTTGCTTGCTTAAGTAGAGAGAGAATTTCTGATTTAATATTTTGTTTTTTTAAAAGATAGCTTGTTTTTATCGCAAAAACTCAATAAAAATATGCTTTGATTTTTTTTTCCCTTTATTTGTTTATCGCATTTTCAAGATTGTGTACAGTTATTTCTTATACTTTAAAATACTTTTATTGGGTAAATGAACTTTTAACTATGTATTTTATATGTCTTAGGACATTATTTAATTTGTATCAATTTAATATCCAACACTCACACACTACCACAAATATAGCTTTTAGCTTTAAATGATAAAGCTAATATATAGATCTATTAAATATCTAAATACACTCAAAATATACTTGTCACTTAATATTTTAAAAAATAGTAATTTTCATGCTACAGAAGCGTCAAGTGTCAAGTGACAAGTTAATACATAAATCTATTAAACACAATATTTAAAATAGAAGTATAGAGTATTTTAATATATTTTTAACATATATAACAAATATAAAGTTAGAAAAATTTCAACCCGACGAGAGAAATAAAAAAGTATGTTTTAAGCATTGAGATTGTGTCAGCATTTGTTATTTATTTTAATACCTTTCATCTGCAACTACTAGTTCAGTCTTAATAAGCCCCATATCATTTTATACTCAATAAAAAAGAGAGACAAACGCTTTGGAATATATTGGGTGGTTAAAAAATATTTTTGTACCTATAATTTTATCGAGTAATTATTTAGTACATCAATTTTGATTCCTAATGAATTAGTTATTGTATTATCGAGTGGATAATAATTTAGTTTCAAATTTTAATATGTGACAACTTAATTAGTATAGTTTAAAATCTGTAATAATTTAGTATCTACAATGAAAAATCTCATTAAAATTAAGCGTGTCGATTTTTATGGTATAATATTTAGTTTTCGAAGTTTATAAATACACTTTGTCACTAGTCATCTACATATATAGGAAATCCTATTAAATATTAACAACAATTTTTTTAAGATATTGACTAAGTCAATACAAATTTTAAACTACAATGACTAAATGGTTGCACACTAAAATTTAAATACTAAATTATTAAAAATTAAAAGAATACACCAACTAAGTCGTTAGAAACGTTGGAATTAAATAATTCAATTAAAGTAAAAGATAAAATTGATTTTTAGATGTATTTGGAAGTTATTTCACATGACTAAAATTATGTTTACAATTTTTTTAAAAATTAATTATCATTCGCAAATATTATGATATATTTGACACAGCCTTTGTATTTAAAATATTAATTATGTTGTAATGGTTAGGACGTATTTAAAATATGTCAATTACCGCTAAACTATGTTTGTTTTAATGGTAATTGACATATATCTCCAATTAAAAGGAGGTGAGTTTGACCTATCCTATATGTTGCACTCGAATAAAGACTACATCAATCCGGAACATTCTATTATTATTATTATTATTATTATTTTTAAAAGCCGAACATGCTATTATTTGATTATTTTTTTATTGCCGAAAGTTATTTGTTTATTTGCCACTTTTAAGTTCTTATTATACGACACCATTACGTAAACTGAGGACCAAATCTTTGATTATCTGACCTTCCCTAAGTGACCAAATCTACCACTAATAATAATATTAATCAAAGTGTACTAAAATAAATAGATAATAAAAATAATAATCAATTGGGGAATTTCATTTCTTCTTCTGAAAGTAAAGGAGGAAAAGAAAAAAAAAAACCAAACACGGCCTTTTATTTATTAAGCGAACGAAAGTGGTTTTCTCCTTTCTTTCCAACACGGCGATCTCGCTGGATTTCGTCCTGTTTCCTCTTCGTCCGAGTTGACTCAGTCACTCAGTCACTCGCCGCCGCAAAAGAAGATGAGTCAGGACTCGTTCATCTACAGCTTCGTGGCCAGAGGAACCATGATCTTGGCCGAGTACACCGAGTTCACCGGAAACTTCCCGGCGATTGCGAATCAGTGTCTCCAGAAACTTACTTCTTCCAACAATAAGTTCACTTACAATTGCGACCACCACACCTTTAATTTCCTCGTCGAAGATGGTTATGGTAAGAATGCTTTATGGCCACTTCTTGACTTTGATTTCTTTACTTTTCGATTTCGGTATTTTCCGAGCGGGGAAAATCGAATTCCAGCTATAAATGGCTGGATCTGGTCCAATGACGATTGAGTTTCTCTTATTTGACAATATTTGCTTTCAATTTCTTGTTAATTTGCACGAAATCATTAGGGGAAATCGAATTTGGAACTGTACTGTGTTGTTGATTTTGCTTGATTGCGGATTTTTCGCTTAGGTGAAGTGAGCTTCTGTGCAGAAACTTCACTTTACGGGTTGCAATTAAGAAAATATTTTTGGAAAGTTGTTCTAGCTTTCAAAATTTGGCTAAGAATTTAGAACTGTTTTTGAAGTATACATGGCCAAACAAAGGAAAGTGTTAGTTAATGAAGCATAATTTTTCTAAAAACAGAGAACTAAGAAACAGAAACGTAACTAGCTACTTCCAGGTTCTCAATGTGAGAATGTTTGTAAAATGTCATAAGTGCTTTGTAATTTTATCATTTGTTGTGAATGGCTTTCAAATATGACATCAAAACATGAAGTTTCTAAGTTTCAAATTTGTGAAATTTTTGTTTCTTCCTTCTTTGTTTGTAAGTTCAAGAAAATCTCTCTTGTTTTAACCCCATATATATGGTGCCTTCATGGAGTTTTGCAGCTTACTGTGTCGTGGCGAAAGAATCTCTCAGTAAGCAGATTTCCATAGCCTTTTTGGAACGGATGAAAGCCGACTTTAAGAAAAGATATGGGGGAGGCAAAGCCGATACTGCTGTTGCAAAAAGTCTCAATAAGGATTTCGGGTAAGTCCGTACTTGAAAAGCTTGATTTCGAACATGTATGTGTATGTTTGCCTGAGTGAAGCATATCAAGATACATACTCTCACTGGCTCTTTTCAGGCCAATTATGAAAGAACACATGAAGTATATCATCGAACATGCGGAAGAGATTGAAAAATTGATAAAAGTGAAGGCACAAGTATCGGAAGTTAGGAGTATAATGTTGGAGAATCTCGACAAGGTAAATGATACGCTTGTGCATCTGGAAATGTTCTGCATCGCTTGTCTCTCTAATCTTTACCACATGAAATTTATCATTGTCATCTTGTTATTTAGATCTTCGGTTCGAGGATAATCACCACGAGGAGTTGGCATAATCGAAAGAGAGTCATAAAATTGAATACTTATGCATATTTTTTGCATACCTTAAATCTTCAATATAATTTGCTTAGCTAATGTGTGTGTGAAACTGAAAATGCTTCTTGGAGTTTCATTTTGTGGTGGATGATTTATCTATCAAACATGGTAGATATCTAATTGTGGTGTAAGTTATTGAATCGAATCGAACCAAACCAAACTGTTCGACTATGTTTGTTAGTCAGAAGTCATTAACTTTGGTTTTGTCGATTTGGTTGGTTTTGGTAGTTAGTTTCAGTTGGGTAGTGAGTTCACCGTTCAAGGTAGATCCATTTTACTTAGTTTTTCAATTCTTGCAGACTGAGTCAGTTCAACGTCGACCTTTGCGAAAACCCGACGCTGAACCAACCAATTAAACCTTGAGCATCTACGCCTGTTCATCATCCTTTTGACAAAGTCGAGATTCCCTCACTTCTTTTTCTCTCACCATAATCCTTATGAGATCTTTCCATGTCCTTTCAGGCATTTGAGAGAGGGGACAACATCAATTCTCTTGCTGACAAGACGGAAAGTCTTCGGGAGCAGGTAAATCGACTGAACCCCGCCATTTTAATAGCGCATATTATATCAGTATAAACGAACGAGACCCGAGAATCATCGAATTTATCCTGATATCAACAGGCTCGGACTTACAGAGGGCAAGGAACTAAACTGAGGAAGAAGATGTGGTATCAGAATATGAAGATAAAGCTAGTTGTTCTTGGGATATTGTTAGCTCTTGTGCTCATAATTTGGGTTTCCATCTGCCATGGATTCAACTGCTCCAATTAGTTTGTACTGTAGAGAGAGAGAGAAGGGCTGAATTGAAAGGGGAAAGTTGTAGGCTTGTGTTTCCTTGTCTGTAAGATCAATGGGCTTTCCCTTCAACATTGATATATTTTTATACATGTAAGTTTCAATTTTATTGGGTGCATTTTTTCCTCTTTTATAATAGAGCTTGGGTTATTAGGATGATCAAAAGGTTAAACTACATGTGAGAATTCTAACCTCTAATCTTTTGGTCGAAGAAACTAATTATGTTTAGTTTGATGGAAGAAAACCTTTTGCTTTATATTTAGATTTAAATATGTTTTTAGCAAAAATATATTAAATTTATCATAATCCATTAATTTAAAATTTTGATTCAATGGTAGTTTAACACTAAAGTAGGAGGTTACGTGATCGAACTCTAATATTATTCCTTCTGATAACTATGTGTTGGAATTGATAAATTAAAAAAATTTAATTTATAGTGACTCGTCAGAATAAGTTTTTGGATTTAATCGTAATTTATTAGTTTACTTATCTAGTTATCTTCAAAATTTTCTATCGTTGGTTCTCTTTTTCTTCATTTCTCTTTATTGAATATATATATATTTTTTAACAACTTTAATGAATGGTTTCCTTTTTTTGTTCTTTTTTTTCCTTGTAAAAAAATTGTAAATATATATATTCTTTTAAAAGTAATTGTATGTTACAGATTTTTTTTTCTAAAAAATGATTATAAATATGATAATTTTTTAAAAGTTGATATTTGCTGATTAATTTAAGCATTAGTAATGAACACGTTTTATTTTGTATGATAGTCATTAGGCAACCTTTCCAAAAAAGATAGTCCTTAGCTAACTCAGAGAAAAACGAGTTGACAAAGGCCGAAAAAGAAACTGAACTGGCGACGGAGTACTACCAAGTCTGGATCATAGGGGGCGATGGAGACAAACGACTAACGTGAGGTTGGAGCATTAGAATTTATAATAGTGCTGGTCTAACCAATGCATCATAAATGAGAGAAATTTCTCGTAGTCCTTGCTATTTGATACTAAATAGGTCGGATGATATTTTGGTATATACTATCATTCAATTTTTTAAATATTTGATATGATATTATATCAGAATAAAATATTACCACAATGTAAATCTAATCGGTCAATCAAGTTTTTTAAAATAAGTGAAAAAAATTCAATTTTTATTCAACTTAACCGGCTGTACCAATTTTCACAATAAAACTTAGTTAACTGTTACAATCTTGATGTTAAATTTGAAAAGGGTCACATTCTTACCTCTTAATAAGTTTTTTTTACCAAATAATATAATCATTAAGAAAAATATTCTCAAGTGTATTCAATAAATTATAAAATATATTTGAACCGAATGGATAGAATTTTAGAGAAAAACAACATTATAATTGATTTTTTTTAAATGCATGAATTTTGATAGAGTTATAAAATGGTTTATTTTGTGCCGGGATCAAATTTGATTTTATGCTCATTAAACTTGGTGAATTTTTTTCTTTTTCTTACATGTAATAAAAGTTGCAACGTTTATCCACGATTAGGGTGATTCGATGAAATTGAAAGTTTAAGACAGATTATTTATTTTATTTATTTATTTTAACTAAGTTAGACCAAAAATTGATACAATACAATATGTCAACTTCATAGGTAAAAGTTGATATTTTTTTCCTTACATAATTGGCCATTAAGAGAATGGGATCAATTTCTTTTACATTACTAAGAAAAGATTTTCATCTCAACGAAATGGAATTGCCACGTGGTAATAAGTCATATCTTAACTAA
>NW_019104499.1:796307-819975 GCF_001995035.1 Momordica charantia
GAATTCTTTATTAAGGCATTTACATATTCAAATTTCCTCTTGATTTTGAAAGCGAAAACCAAACTACTAAAAGAAAGTAGTATAAAGGAAATAGTTTGACGGACTTTTATGAAAAAAATAAAGTATGATTTGAAAGTCAATAAAGATTTTGTAAAATTTTAATTTTAAATAATGAGAAAAGGAAAAATAAATTATAAATAATTTGATCTTTAAACTTTTAAAATTGTCTAATGGAACATATAACTTTAAAAAGTGTTTAATAAGTTATTAACAACTTTCAATGTTACTTTTAATAGACGACCCTTTGAACTTAAAACTATATAATGCCTAATAGATTTTTATCTTTAAAACCTATCTGAAAAATCAGAATTTATTAGGCACAAAATTAAAACGGATAAGATCTATTAGAAATTTAGATACATAATTGAAGTTAATAGGCTCACATTTTTTTAAAAGTTAAGGAAAAACTTATTAAACACAAAACAAAAAGTCCAAGAACTTATTCAACACTCTTTAGACACAATCTTAAAATTGAGAGATCAAACTTATAATTTAACCAAATAAGTTGGAGAAAAAATCAGGACACTATGTAAAAAATTATTACTAAACACTCTCAAAAAACACAAAACATTCTCTCAAAACAAATATTGTTCAGTTAACTAGAGCTGGTGTAACATGCTTATGTTTTAATTGAGGTGATTAAAACCCAAGTCCCTAAGCTCATTTTATAAAAGTTGGAATACACCTACTCATTGTAGTTTTCGACGTGGGACAATTTCTACCTACTTGGTAAGCACACTCTCTCGTTGTATCTTTCGGATAAACCTCAATTCTAATATTTTGCCAAAACCTAACGGTATTGTTTCTAAACTAATTGCGTAAAAAAAATTTTCAATTGAAATTAGAATATAAATATTACATGATAATAAACGATAATGCAAAAAAAAAAAAAAAAAGGTTAATTACTTCACTTCAATTTGAACACAGAGGAAGATGACCCATCTATTCAAATTAGATGGGTTTTGGTTCAAGGGCATGCCTGCTTTAGAAATGAGAGAGGGAGAGATCCCCTCTTATTCAGATGCCTTGTCGCTGTCAATATTTGCATGAAAATTAAAACTATCGCTACATTAGTTTTATCAATGATACTAAATTATATTTTTTTTATGTAAGTTATAAATTTCCTAAGAAAAAATAAATTAATGTTCTAATCCCTAACTTTATTTATTTTTTTTTTGAGGGAATTCTAATCCCTAACTTTAAGTAATATTTATGGAGTAAAATACATGTTTGGTCTCTAAGTTTAAAAACTCCATCAATTTTGGTCTCAACTTAAAAATTTAGTTTCAATTCGTTCATTGAAATTTCAAGAGTGAAATGTTTGGTCTCGAAGTTTGATTCTAGTTTTTAATTGGTACTTAAAGTTTAAATTTTGTTTTTAATTGGTCTGTGAGTTGAGTTGAACGTTACTCGACTTAATTAGAGTTGGCTGAATTTTTTAAATTTGACGACCAAATAAAAACAAAATTCGAATATTTATTTCAATCTAAATTGTTAATAAAGTGTAACTGAATCAATCAAAACCACTCAACTTAGCTTAATAGAGTAAACCTTTTAGTTTAATACTCTGAAAAATGCACATCGCTATTGGTTTGATCTAGTATTTTATTTTAAAAGTAACATAATAAAAGCAAAAAAGAAGTAACCCATTCTATACATATTTTACATTATTGTTATTCTTCCTACTATTAAAAAAGATAAGTTTGTTTGTTTTTTTTTTTTGAGTACCAAAGGATAAGTTTGTTACAAAGCTCATAATTTTAAATTTTGGATAAAGTAATAATAATTTAATATAATTTATATATAACTAATTTCCCATAATGAGAAACAAAAATAATTAAGTTAAATCCAAAGCCCTGTCTATCTTTTTTTTTCCCCCTCAACATATATATTAGATTAAGAAACATCCAAATCACAATGTTCCAAAATAGAAAACTTCAGACAAAATGATAAAATCTTATTCAAATAAAGTTAAATTTCAAGTCTTCAATACACAATCAGTCTTGACATCATAGGCACAACATCTCTCAAACAAAATAAAATCAAACCAACCTTATTGTTTATTCTCACAACCATAGTACCCAACTAAACCCCAATAAAAGTGAAAGAGAATATAAATCAACCTGAGTGACTGGAACAACACACACCTGACAACAGACATATTCGAGAATATGCATCTGGGAATATACCGTCACGCTGTTGTGACAGTCTGGTTGAATAATTTTTGTAGTCGAAAATGAGAAGGCGAGATCACACAAAACAAAACAAAAAAACCTTAAAATAAAAGATGGGAGAGAATTTTGTTTTTGTTTTTGTTTTTTTTTTATGGTTAATTAATTTAGGCATCTTTAACTTCGAAGTGGGATCGATTTTTGACGACGATGTCGTACATGTGCATGGATTTGAATTTGGCGAAGTCTTTTGGGAGAGAGATGAGATGGACCGTTGATCTCTTGTGGAATTGCAGCATATTCGGATCATCGTAATAACGCTCCCAACCCAACGTCATCAGCTTCTGTTCCAGCCCGGCGTATGACGTCATCACCTCCGCCGTCGGAATGTACACCAGAACTTTCCGGCGAAGTTGTGCCGCCCGCTGGCCGCCGTCCGCCGCCTCGTTTTTATCCACCAGCCGAACGACGCCGTTTTTGAACACCCAAACGCCGGACATAGTTTAAGCTCTTAAGACTCGAGAGAGAGAGAGAGAAATCAATCAATTAAGAGGATTAATTGATCAATTGAAGAGGAGGGATTTTTGGCTGTTGGGATTTTGGACATTGCTTTCGAAATATATATAGGGAGAGAGATGGAAATTAAAATAATAATCACTAAATAGTATTGCTTTGTTGTTGGCTTCTTTAGAAATCTACTCAATCCCAAGTTTTTTTTTAATTGACAAAATTCTTTCTAATTAACTCATGTTCATTCCTTTTAATAAATTATTTGCAAAGATTTCAAAAAGTTATTCTCGATTTCTAATATGTATATATTTTTTAATATAGAGAATATGTGTTAGAATGAGAAACTTTATTTGTTGTTGATAAATTATTATTAATTTAATAGAATCTTCGAGTGTTCACAATATGTTTATGAAGAGGAGGATAAATACAAACTAATCTAAAATAGGTGTCTAGTTGTCATAATATGATTATTTTATTTAATTACAAATAAAGAATACTTACCTTTTGATCGCTCACTAGAAATAGAAATATATAACAAAGGAAAAAAAAGAAATAATATCACTTCAATAGGTTTCTTATTGATTCAAAAGTTACATGGATAGAGATTGAGAGGTGAAAATTAAAATAATTATTATTGATTTGTTGTTGGGCTTCTTCTCTAGAACTCTACTCAATCTCGAGGATTTTTTTTTTCAAAACAAAATTCTTCTAATTTACTCATGTTTAATAAATTATTTGCAAGAGGTTAAAAAGTTATTCTCAATTTCTAATATATATTTAAATATAGAGAAATACGTATGTTAGAATGAGAAGTACTTTTGAAACTTTATTGTTCTTGATGTGTTGTTATAAATTTAAAAAAATCTTCAAGTATTCATTATCATCGGAAACCAAAAAATATAATGATAGTTAGCAGTAGATTGATACTAAAAGTTATCTATATAATAAAAACTTATGGTAAAATTTTGCTCTCATTTTATGAAAATTTCTACTCCTATCTACTTGGGGAGAAATATTTCTTTGCCACGAGGACGATGGGGACTTGTTGTCAATATGAAGATTATAAGAACGACTTTATTTAGCTCTATCTCGGACCCTTTCCGAGATGAGTGTTCCCCACTTCTTATTAAAGCATTCGTTCAGTGTCTCCAAGGATGTGTTTGAGTTCGATCTGCTTTAACCCGACACGTCCGACCTCAAATCCAACCAAGGTAACCGGCTGTCGGAACCTAAACCTATAAATAGATGACCTCATTTCACCAGCAGGTAAGGATTTTTCTCCTCGAACTTAATATTGAGTCTGAACGACCTGCTTACTGACTTGAGCGTCGGAGATTTTATCCTTTTGTGCAGGTCTTTCCTTAGCGCTTCAGGTCGGGGCAAGAGCAGGGTTCGAGCTGAACTAAAGTTGTGCATTTTTTCGCTTAAACACTGTCCCTAATAATCTTAGTACATAAATACTGTATATGACTTCAAGTAATAAGAAAAATATATATTACTATGTATTACACATGACCAATACTGTGCAATTTTTTTTTTTTTAAGGCAAGGACTAAAATACCAAAAGGACTAATCAACAGATTCTAGAAGCACAAAGGAAGTGAAGTTTCAAGACATTTTATAACTAATCATAAACATAAATATCTTTTTCAAGTAACATTTTTTACTCAAAAGAAAATTTCCAATTGTTCTTTTCACAACAAAGTAATATTATAAAAATTTCTAAAAAAGACATCAATTTTTTTTTTTATTTCAAAGTTTTGGTATCTGAGTTTTTAATTTTACTATGTCCCCTCTACCTAAATATGAACTTATTCTCCATTATTGCCATTAAAAATACACTAAAAATTTAATTGGGTAAGTTTGTGTTCATAATATATTTTATTATAGGAGAGGGAATTTTTGCCCATAAATAAAATGCTATATATGTGGGAATTTTTCCAGAAAATTAGGAGGAATTAATAAAAACTTAGGGCCCATTTCGTAACCTTCATATTTCTTGTTTCTCATTTTTTTTAATTTTTTAATCAAGAAAAATATAATTGTGTTTAGTAATGGTTTCTTCTTTTTTTAAACATAAATATGTTCGGCAACTACTTATTGTTGTAGTAGCTTGTTCTCTAAAATTTTAATTAAAATGCTAACGTGAGCTTAGCTTTAACGGTAATTGTCACCTGTCTCGAGGGATCATAAGTTCGAATCCCCCATCCCATTTATTGTACTTTAAAAATTTTATATAAAAATTGAAATTTCAAGTTAAATATTCAACATATATTTATGTTACATGTATTTATTTTGATATTCATTATGCATTAAATGATAAAATAATATTTATTTATTTATTTATGTTTTGGAAAAAAATTGGAAATAGAAGGTGAAACAAAAACTTGCCTGTGTAGTTTCCCAAATTTCTATACAATTTTCGGAATGTTTCGAAAAAATGAGAAATAAGAAACATACATAATTATCAAATGCTTAGGTTTCTTAATAAAATTGAAAACAAGAAATAGAAATGTTACCAAATGAGTCCTTAATTTTTACGTTTTCAAAATTTATCGTTTTTTAAAATCGAAAAACAAAAAGTAGGAACGTTTCCCAATACTTATTTTTCAAAAATTGAAAATGAGAAACAAAGATATAAGAAACAAAAATATTATGAAATTAACATTAATATATGAGAATAATGCACAAAACTAGTGGTAGGGTTTGTGCCTAACTTTGATTAAAAAAAAGAAAGAAATAAGAAATAAGAAAGTAATGGAGATGGGCATTTGCATTTTGATCTTTTCTTTCTAAATTAGAATAAAGTAGTAAACAATGGAATGAAGGATATATTCCTTTGATTGGACAAAATTGGGAAAAGAGATTACATACCTTAAATCTTTCATGATGAAAATGAAAAGGATAATACATAAAAAGATAATAATCATCAAAATTTTGATTATATTCAATGAATACCTGAAATCAATTTTCTCGATATGCAATTTTACTGGATGTGACATTTGTAATCTTTTATATTATGCTTGTATGTGCATAAATTCACAAAAAAAAAAGTTGACTTTAATTTTATACTAGTCTTTCCCCTTGCATCTTATGCCAATATTTCTAAGCTTCCAAAATGTCAAAAAAATTCGTTGGTAGGTTTGAGTGAATTTAACGATGGATTAATAATTGATGTACACCCAATTTGAATATAGCTCAACCGATTAAGGCACATATCTCCAATTTAAAGACCGTGTGTTTGAACCACGTGCATAAATAATACACGTTGGATTGTGTATGAAGCTACCAGGTGCCACAAATGTTCTCTAACGGTCCGTTAGAATTCATACGTTGTTGACCCCACCACGCCACACACCAAGCGTCCTCTTTGATTGACTTCAACACCTATAAAAGGGATGAAATACCACAATTGCTAGGACGTTAAGTGAAAAATTCACTAGCTAATATAACAAATTGCTTATGGTTCTTCCTCTCCTTGCGATTACTAACTTGATCGTCGGAGAGTATTAGGTGGTGCCCTGCACTGGTGTCAAGAATCATTGTTGCACACTCATTTGTTTAATGGTCACCCCTTCAAAAGACACTTACGTGGACCTCTCCAAATTTCGCCATCAACAAATTTTATTTTATTATTATTAATTTTTTTTACATACGAGAGATTTTGATTTTGATGTCTCAGAGATTGAAAAATAATAATTTTAAAACATAAGTTGAATAAAAGTTCTAAAAATATAATTTTGATTTTGATGAATTTTACATTTTTTTTCTTTAATTCAAAAAGTTTTGAAACATCAATTCATTCTTCAATTTTTAATGAATTTAATATTTAAGTTACCTTATTTCTAAGCCAATGGAAATATGATGTGACTCTTGCAAAAAAAGGAAATAGGAAGTGACACTATTTTCTATTATTTATATAATCATATTCTAAGGATCGCTTTTCTTGCGAATCATTTAAATAGTTGAAGTTTAGTTTTAATTTAACACTTTTTGTCCTATTTTATTTATAAAAAAAATAAATTTTGTCCAATTGAAGAGGGGTTTTCTATTATTTTTTTCTACCCCTTTGATGGGAGTTTTGGTCCACCTTTTTATAATTTCATATATCAATAAAATTGTTTCTAAAATGTAGAAAATAGAAAATAGAAAATAAAAAATAAAAAATAAAAAAGAGAAAATCATGAATGGCTAGTGCTAAAAATTTGATAGCTATTAATTTGAAAAAAAAAACATCCCCTATATTTATATTATCTTCTACTTCAAAAAATTTAATGGTGGGTTATTGTTTTTTTTTAATAATAATAATTATTTAACCAAACACAACTAGAATTTAGAAATACAATTTTATTAGCTAAACATATACTTTTCACCCTTTTAAAACTTATCTTCAAATTCAATCGGATTAAATTATTACTTTTTTTAGACCTAATTTTAATTTTTGTATTTATAATTTTAAAAATTTAAAGTTCATGCATATAATTTGAGTTTAGTTTTTATCCATGTGCTTGGATCAAATTTCACAAATTGTACTATCTTAGAGTGAAATAGGTATAAAATAATTTAAAGATAGTTAATAGAGTTTACGTAACCTAAACCTCCATTTATCTCGATAACACAAAATACTCTAGTTTTGACAATAATATTTGACTATCTTGGCCAAAGCGAGTATAGCTCAATGGTAATTGACATATACCTTTAACCAAGATACTCAAGGACTCCATTGTACTCCCTATAATCAACTTGATGAAGCACCATGATTCGATTGGGATCGAACTTCTTACTATCCTGCATCGACTTGGCCGCCACACCGAACCATAACGGCACATCGGGCATCGAATAAACTACAACGCCATCGCCAGATACAATATTCTCCATAATTCTCCCCAATCCGCCTCTCAAAACGTAGTTTCCGTACAAAAACGACATCTCCGATGTTGGCTTTAGCCACAAGTGAATCACTCACGTAATAGATTTCGTTCCTTTGGAGGTGGAAGAAGTAGCGTCCCGGGGTCGGGGTCGGGTCGGGTCGGGGTCGGGAGGTTGTTTATGTGAATTTGAACAGCTTTAGAAATATTTAGAAATTAAATTACAACAAGCAAGCAGTAACAGTTGAGTTGAGTTCAGAATCAAAAGGTGATTCAAACCCTAAATAATTTAGGGATCAATTATCGTGTTTATTAGCCGCATTCAAATTTTGATAAATAGAAGAGAAAAATGTAAAAACTGATGAGAAAGTTTGTATATTTTTAAAAAAAAGCTAAAACAATATCAATTTTTTATTGCCCACGAACACAATCACATGAAAAGAGTTTTACAATTTTAAACACTCAAATTGCCAACAATGACCATCTTAGTAATAGAGTTACATAAACGAACAGAAATCATCGTAGTCATCGTCGTTGTCGCCGTTGTCGCCTTCGTCTGGTGGGGTGTATTCAGCGCCTGCGTCTGAGCCATCCGGCGGAGGCTGGGAGGAGGAACCGAATCCGCCGGTCAAACCTTTAATTATAAGCCCACCGGTGACGAGTGTTGCCATCTTGGCTGCCATGTTTGACACTGCTGCTCTTTTCTTTCTAGCCCGTTGCCCGAATGGCTGCGCATGTCCAATTTCATGGGAACATATATGCTCGCAATTTGGATGCCCTGGAAATGCTGGTGGTTGGTTATATGAAAGAGAAAAGGTCATTATTACGTTTCATTGAAATTAAAATTTAGTTTAATTTATATTAAATATCCAATATATGAATTAAATTTATCCATCCCACTGCTAAACTTTTGAGTTGAGTGGTAATTTATTTATCGTTAACATGTATCGTAGTAGGAGGTTCTATGTTTATCGTTTAAGTTTAATTTCTATTAAATATCTAATATATGAATTAAATTTACTGAACTTACAACGTTCTGTGTTGTTTGTCAAGTTTTCAACAATTACTTTTTGACTAGTTAAGTATTACAATTTCAAAATCGGAAATTTTGAAAACTAATAAAAAGTGTATATATATATATTATAATTAATTTTTTTTTTTGTAATTTTGAATTTAGCTAAAAATTTTAAAAGAAAGGTGAAAAATAGACCTGAACCCTCGTGAAACTGTCCTTGATCAGATTGTGGCTGTGGCACCGGAGTAGCAGCACGATCAGTTGCAGGCTTATTAACTGGAAAATTCCTTGCAGTTACAGGTGGCGGAATCACAGCCATTGAACCCTCAAATCTATATCCGAAATTCAGCACCCCCTCCATTTTTCCCGAACTAGTCTTCTTCACTGGAAACGAAACGTATTGCATGTTATTATTACCATTATTATTATCGGAGGAGTTTGCAAAAAAATTCTGGCCGGCCTGTCCAATAATAAGCTGCCACATCGGCACCTTGACCTGGCCCACCTCACAGTCTCCATTTTTGCAGTTCAGAGAGAAGGCAAGTTCAGAGTGGAGGGCTTTCTTGGCCGCGCTTTTCTCCACAATGAATTTCATCGGAAAGTTCCACTGTGGGTTTCCGCCGCCTTCTGCGTCCACGTAGGTCTCGGATTTTTGCTCTATCTCGGCATCGCCGGCCACCGAAACGACGGCGTATAGCTTCATCTCCGGCGACTCCTTGCCGTCGTTGAGCCCTTCAGCGGACACCACGTTGATCTCTAAGGTCAGGGAATCCCTTCTCAATGCCATTATTGGTTTTTTTTTTATATAATTAATATTTGAAAGAGGAATTAATGAGAAGTAGGAAAAATGTGAAGCCCCTTTTAAAGAGAGCTTTTTCTATTGTAAATTAAATTAATCCATCACAAGTTGGTGTTATTGCCACTGTTATTTAGTGTTATTGCCAGTTTCTTGTGGGTTAACAGAAAAACTTGAATTTAAATTTTAATTATATGGACCACGTCTCGTCTGGTGTCATTGTACAAACGAAGGGCGATTTTCATGTGGTGAGAGTTTTGAGACATTTACATTAAAATAAGCTACAAATGTATGACAACTATATACTTTATCAATTGGGATAATAGCATATTTGTCAAGTTATAAAATATGTTAAAAAATTGCACAAATATACAACTATATGCTTTGTCAATAATACAAAAATGACCTATCATTTTATGAGAGAAAAAAGTTGTCATGTTGGTAAATTATTATTTTTCCCTTTAACAAAATTGTAAATATAGGTTTTGTGTTACTCATTGTTATGAGTCGAAACCAACGCCAATATGTGGTTCTCCATTGTAAAGGCAAATGTGTCTGGGTTTCAACTCGGACATGCTAATGACACATAAGAAGGATCAATGTGTCTCGAATAAGAGCTCAATTGGGTTCTAACTTGGGAAGATTCTATTGGTGAGAATTCGAGAGGACGATTCTGCTGTTAGAGATTCTTCCAATTGCTGGAAAATTTGTTGAATGACAGGTACGATAGTCACGGTGACAAATTAAGTCATGATTTTCAATGCTCTACACATATAAAAGATAGAGTTTTATCCTAAAAAGGTATGCAATCTCTTGCATGCAACTGTCTCTCAAACTTTTTTAATGAAAAATAATCTAATCCAAATTGGTGTGTTAGCGAAATTTTTTGGGTTGAAATAATGTTAGATGGTACCATAAGACATATAAATTAAAGAATTAAGTACAATAAGACATAATCATTTTTTTAATCCATGATATTGGATGAATTGATTATTCTTGGTGGAGAGTCAAATTGTTTTAACATATAGTTTTTCGAGAAATGACCTACCTTGATTAGAGAGAGTTTGTAAGCTATTTTAAAGCTAAGACTTCGCTCGATTCAACATTTCTGAGACTTTTTCATTGAAAATAACCAGTTACTTGAAATTTTCTGTAGAATGAATTAACAATGTTAGGTGGTACAATAAGACATATAATTTAAAGTATGGATCGCATGTTGTCTTTAAAAAAGGAAACAATAAGACATAATTGAACTTTTTTAATCGCATAGCGGTATTGGGTGGAGATTGATTATTTTGTGGTGGAGAGTCAAGTTGCTTTATATATAGGGTTTTGTTTCTTGTTTCCATAATGTTCTTAATCTCAAATATTATATTGGGTCTGTTGAATGAGAAATTTCGGTCCATCACTAAGTGCCATATCACAATTTAAAATTACATTTTGGATATGATTACACGTGTCCTAAATTAATTTTAAATCGGCAAATTAAATTGTGTCACATGTCTCGTTTATGGTTGTCGGATGAAATCAACACTAATTGGATCAAAACCCATGAAGAGACTGGGCTCAAGTCCATGACTCATTAAGCCCATGACCCAATAAGACCCACAAAGATTTTATAAATAGAGGAGGACACCTCTGATTTTGGGGCAAGAAGAAAGGAGAGAAAGAAGAAGAAAGAAGAAAGAAGAAGAAGTCAGAACAGACTTCAAGAACATTGGATCTTCTCTCCCCAAGCAACAATACTCGAAGAACTTCAACAAGCTGCAAAGATGAAGCACTTTACAAGCTGCCAAGCCGAAAAACTTTCACAAGCTGCAAAGCCGAAGAACTTCACGAGCGCAAAGTCGAAGACTTCAAAGATTTTTCAATAAGCTCAAAGCCGAATACCTCACAAAATCTTCATCAAGTTACAATCCGAAGAACTTCATCAACAAGTCAAAACCTTCAAAAGCAGAAGACTTCAAAGATCCTTCTACAAACAAGAAGCTGAAGGCATCAACCATTAATTCAAGAACAAGCTCACAAGCCCTTGAATTAAAGTTCACGGCTGAGAGAATTAATCAGAGAATTATACATTAGAGATTGTAACACTCACAGACATAAATATACATACAAGTTCATTAATTCGAATTTTCTCTTATTGAATTTCTCGTCGAACAGAGTTTTCTTACCAAGGTCGGAAGAAATGAAATAGGTTTGTGATAAATGAGTTAGATTTATTAAAATAAGACAAATTGAGCATAAAATATGACATAATTGAATTTATTTTAATCATAATATTTGGTGGAGATTCAATATTTTAAAACCGCTTAATTTTCAATGTCTCTTACACTTTTTGAATCTAAAATAGTCCAATCTAAATTAGTGTTTAGTGTTTAGTGATTTTGATTTTTTTTTCTTCACACGCACGTTCTGAAATGGCACAATAAGGCATATAAATTAAAGTATCAAGTATAATAAGATATAATCAAACTTTTTTAATCACATGATAGATGTATTGATCGTTTTTTTAGTACAACATGTAGGGTGGAGATCGAATTTATAACCTCTTAGTTGGAGATATATGTCAATTACCGGTAAGTTATGCTCGCTTTGACCATTGTTTTAATAAATAGTTCTTTTCTGTCTCTGGTGAGTTCTTTTAAAGTTAAGGTTTTTCTTGGTGGATATTAGAGTTAGTTCAAAAGGATCTCCTTTAGTTTGTTTTTGTAATCTTTAATTCTCAAAAAAAAAAAAAAAAAAGCTAAGGTTTCAACTTGGTTAAATGTCTCCTATGACTTTTTTCATCTTTGGATAATGAAACTACAAATTGTCAATTTTTTTTCTTTTGAAGGTACAAATGGTCAATTGTTATATAGTGTAAAAGTATCAAGTGGTTTTAACCTATAGTATTTTTCATTCTTTATACATATTGTAATCTCAAGTATATTACATTGATTATGTCAGATTAGCATAACAATAGGAGGCATATTAAAGAATTGATAAGGTCTAAGTCTTCAAGAGCGACTGGATGGTTAGATGAAGCTCATGCCATGAGTGAATTCCGATGCAGGTTTTTCGACAGCGACCAAGTTTGGTTCATATATACTACATTCGCATTTGAACAGCTTTTCGAATACTAGGCCCGTTTCTTTTTCGTCTAGAGGTCTCATCTTCTTCCTCGATTCGAATCAGTTTTTCAGATTTAAGGATTTTAGTTTCAGGTTCTCTCTGGCTGACGATGTTCTAGGGTTTTTTCTACATTGCTATTGGGCTGGTACATGGGCCGGCCCAGTAAAAAATCATATTTGCAAGCCTCAATGTTAGAGAGTTATTGCTACATGAACTAAATTCGTAATTTATTTTTAAATTACAAAAAAAAAAATAAAATTATAAATGGAATCCTTTTGGGACCATTCTAAAGGGCATACGTGAAATTCCTGTTTAGGCTCCAGCTGGATGAGGATGAGAGAAATTTTGTCCTCGTCCCCACTTCGTGTGTGTATATCTGTGTAATCCTTGAGCATTTAATTTTTTGTTTCCTTTAAAGGAGTTGAATTTAACAATGTAAACAAGGGATTATTATTGAGAATTGAGTATTTAACTAAATTTTACTTTAAAAAATTATTTAAATGAGAAGTTATTTAAAATAATAACAATCATAGGCTGGAAATTATTTATGGTCGAGAATCTTGTTCGATCCTCATAAAATTTCGAGTGAAATTTCGTAAGGATATAAAATTAAATGGGGCCAACGATGGGGAAAACTTCTTCATCCTTGCCTGCACCATGAACATTCCTAAGTGACAAGAAAGTTGGTGAAAAAATCAAGAAAGAGAGAGAGGAAATGATTATTTATATAGTATATATGGAAAATATGAATACTCCTTCCATTCACTGTTTGTCACATCAGTATCGTATTAAAAATTACGTGAGATCCACTCATATTAAAAAATTATTCATAAAGGCAATTATAGTGTACATAAACAAGTACGTACATGAATTTTTTTCTCCCCATATATAGTATATCATCTTCTACGTAAAGAGATATATCGACATTTTTGTTTCTAGTTATTTCTCTAAAATTTTAGGTTAAATAAAATAAAAGCTTGATACAAAATTTTAAATTTCAAATTTTGTTAAAAATCTAAAAAAAGAAACATGAAATGAGAAAGGTTGTCCTAGAAATAAAATCAATTACGTAATCCTTATTTTTCTTAAACATCGAAAAGAAAAAACAAAAAATAAAAAAATGGAATCGCGAATATTCTCTGTTTCAGCATAATTCTAATTCAACTAATTATTATGTAAAAAAGGGACTCTGTTGAAACCCTTGTGTTTTGATTCAACTAATAACAGCCGTTACGGCGGCTTCACCGGTTGCAGAAAACAAACGAGACAAAAGAGAGGAATTGGAGGAGGCACGAAACGCATTGACGAAATTGACCCCAAATCTAATAGGGATCAAGCTTAGGACTCCACCGGAAAGAAATCCAACGGTAATTTCACCAACCAACCAAGGCACTCTTCTTGCCACCCCCACAAGTATTCTGTTTCTCCGGCAGACCGGACACACACTCGGCGGCGCCGGTGCTGCTCCGGCGGCGTCATCACCTGCACCCACGTGATTTGCATGTGCGCTACAGTAGCTTGGCTCTGCTGATTCTGATGCCATACCTAAATTTATTTATTATAAAACTTGGACAGAAAAAAAAGGCCGATAGAGTTTGGCTTCTGCTGCAGTTTCTTTTCGATATGGAGTGTGTTTGTTAATTGTTGTTCGTCTTCAACTTCAAGTCATGGTAGTTAAATAACTAACAAAATTTTTTAAAAATTGGAGGCCGGCCGTCAAAGTTGTTGAAAGTAAACTGCAATATACTTATATCCCAATTTGTTATAAATTTTTTTAGTTCAAATATAATTTTGGTCGTCTCCGTCAAATTATTTTGGTTCATATTTGGATCTTGATACTTTCAATTTTTTGTTCAATTTAGTTGAGACGTCCATTTTAGTCCTGATATAAATTTGTATTAAAGGGTTTCAAGATGTATATAAAATTTGTGTTGAATATTTACAAATAGGTACAAAATTGGTTGGTATGAAAGACTAAAATGAACATTTTGAAAATGTCACAGTGGCAAGGACATGGGACATTATGGTATCATGTAAACAATATAACATTGACTTGATTATGTTAAAGGGGGTTTATTTTTTCTAAAAAATAAGAAACCTATATATATATATATATATATTTTTTGATATAACATGTAGGGGTGAGATTCGAATTCATGACCTCTTAATCAGAGATAGATACCTTAACCACTTGAGCTATGCTCGATTTGGTAGCGTGTAAACCTATTTGAAAAGCAAACCGCAACATAATTATATCTCAATTTGGTTATAATTTTTTTTCTCTACCACCCCATGTAATTAATCCTCAATATTATTATATTTTATGATGTCGTTTTAAATATTAGGGTTTGTTTTTTCTAAGAAAGAATCTCCCTCACTCAACGCGTCATTTCAAGACTTATTCCATGTAAATTAGGCCAATCCAAATTAGTCAGTGTTAGTGGAAATGTTTTATACTAGTGTGTAAAACCTATTCGAAAAGTAAACTGCAATATAATTATATCTCAATTTGGTTATAATTTTCTTTTTCTATTTTCTATCCCATGTAATACCCAATATTATTATATAATTAATTATGTCATTCTAAATATTAAGGTTTATTTTTCTAAGAAGAAGGAACCTCCCTCGATTCAAAGGGTCGTTCAATTCGAAGACTTTTTCAGAGAAAATTAGACCAATCCAAATTGGCCGTGTTAGTGGAATTTTTTTATACTATATCTACTAGTGTTAACAATTTTTAAAAAGTAAACGGCAATACATATAATTATATCCCAATATTATTATATTAATTATGTCATTCTAAATATTAGGATTTTTTTTTGCGAAGAAGGAAACGTCCAATGATTAATGGGAAATAAGAGAGATCTAGCTAGGCGAAATGATTCAACGTGTTATTGGGAAATAAGAGAGATCTAGCTAGGCGAAAGGAGACTAGAAGAAAACCAAGAAGTGGGCATGAATTAGGAAAGGGGGTCGGCACCTGACGACCCGAGTCGGCCCCCAATCGAGCAGTGGTCGGCACCGACCAAGCCTCGGCGTCGAGACCTCCTCGGCGCCAAGCAGTTCTCGGTCCCCCAACCGAGAACCCTAACGATTCATCCCAAACCATCCCGCCTCGATTCTCTATTCGACCTAAGTCATAATGAAACGAACGGGCCCAGCATGAGGCCCACTCCGTCTAGTTCTCCTGAGTGCATTAGGATCCAACCTATATAAATCTTAAAGGGATTAGAATTCGACCACTATAAATAGAAAAGTAAGCTAAACCCTAAAGATATGTTCACAATACTCCATACTAGTCTATGTGGCTCTTGTCTATCTTTAATGCTATTATGTTTTGCATGTCTCATCGATCCCTTTTATTCTTGAAGATGGATGTGAATTTGGTGGAATCGTAGAAGACTACCAAATTTCTGCATCAACACACCAGATTCCAAGATAATTTTCATTGTAATTGTAAATTAGACCCATTCAAATTGGCTTCTGTGAGTGCAAAATATTATATATTATATTTGAGAGGGTAAATATAGTTGAAAAGTTAATTGCAATATAATTATATCTCAATTGGATTATAATTTTTTTTATTCTCTACCCAATTTAATTTCCAAATATCATTATCATTATATTAATTAATGATCATGTCATTCTAAATTTAAAAACTTTTGAATTTCTATTCATTAGAGAGAAACAAATTTCTTTTTCAATCTTACCTCCAACAAGCTGAAATAATAATAATTCAGAAATGAGTAGTAGTAGCATAACCACCTCAAATCATTAAAGATTAAGACACCTATCTTCAACTAAAAAATGGTAAGGGAGAGAAATAAGAATAGAAAAATTGACATAAAAGATAACAATGTATCAAACAAACTCTCTAAGAAAGAAGCAGAAGACTCGGAAGCCACCGATTCAACGGCTGCTGAAGTATCTAGAAGTGGAACAGCAGTCTCCGAGTCTAGAGCTGTGACGTCATTAATCCCCGCCGTGGGTGTAGCGTCGGCCTTATTATCAGGAACCAAAGCCCTAATTACAAGCCCAGTGGCGACGCCCGTGGCCAACTTTTCCGCTCCTTCTCCCAATTTCTTATATTTATTTGCTGCACCAGCTGGTTCCGGCGGCGGCACGTGCGTCGCCCGTGGTGCTTGTAAGGCGCCAAATTTGAACACGAAATTTAACTGCCCTGAAGTTTCGTTGAGTGAATACGAGACATATTGCATAGAGTTTTCATTTCCATCTCCGGTGGACTGCAAAATAAGCTCCCCAATCGGCAATTTTAGTTGACCAATATATTTGTCTTTGGAATATTCGGATTTTAGAGTGAAAGTAAGATGATGATGAGAGGCTGCGCTCCGGTCGACGACGAACTTCATCGGAAAGTTCCATCGCGGGTTTCCGCCTCCTTTTGTGTCCACGTTTGTCTGAGCTTTTTGCTCGCTCAAAGCGCCGCCGGTGACTGTAACGACGACGTATAGCTTCATCTCCGAGTCGAGGCCTAATTCGGCGGAAACCACCGTGATTTCTAAACTCATGAGATCCATTATTTTTCTCTCACAGAAATTGATTGTTTTGAAGGAAGAAGAGGAGGTTGAGGAATGTATAGTTGAGTGTGGTGTGAGTAATTTTATATATATGAGCAGAAGTTTGTAAGTCCCCTTTGTGTAATTATTCTATTATGCCAAGGGAGCCCATCCTTCCATGACTTTTTCAAACCTACTATGGAGTAAGTTGACTCTGTAAATTTAATTTATCACAAATTGCACAAATCAGTCTCAATTATCTTGGTGGTGTTAATACAAACATTTGGCCTCTTTCGATTTCATCAAATTCATATGAAATATTAATAATGAAATTGTAAATGGACGTCAACCTGCAAAACAAATAGCTAGCCACAAGCTTCGATGCCTAAATTAGAGGTCGAATGGAAGGGACCTGTTTGATCAAACAAAGTGATCAACTTTGCAAACCTCGGTTGGGACTGAGATGTAAAAGTTAGTGTCTGACTAAACAAAACTAGAGAGAGAATTTAGTATTCGGGTACATGAAAATAGAGTGGATGAGGTCTATTTATAGGCGACTTCACCGACAATATTCCTGTGCCTCAACGGTCCTTTTAAAGTTGCCGTGAATTTCGACATGTTGTCGTGGACTCTATCGAAGTCTGGGGTTGAACTGAAGTGAAGTTATTCGATTCATTTAAATAGATAAAAGAGAAACTTTATGAAGCTTGGTGGCTCGACCACGCAAGATGTCGGCTCGGATGCATAAGACGAGACCGAAATGATGAAACTTCAAGCTTATGAACAGAGGCCACGTGTATGGTGAGAATCGCTTCCAAGAGAACCCATGAACTTTTACCAAGCGTGTAGGTTCGGGCCGTCGGAGTTCTTGGCACGTGGCCTAGAACTGGTATGCGCCAACTCGTTGTCGACACCAACACCCCAGGTCGGCTTTCGGCCGATCTGGATCACGACTTCTCTGTCTACCTCGATCTTTCTGTTGATTTCCTCAATCTAAATATTTCCTGATCTTTGGACCTAATCTAGGCGTTTTCTAACTTGGTGGGCTTGACTTTGATTTCTCAGTAACAGTAGTTGTTACCACGGCACCTCTAAATTAGTTGAGAAGATTGCATCCTAAATTTACAAAATTTAAAATTTAAAATTAAACCCTCCCTTCTCAACAGGTCTACTCTCGCCAGCGCCATCATCTCACTCTCGGCAAGTTCCAAACGAATGTGGAATCCGATCGGAGGCAAAAACCCCAACGGGAAGTTTCCGATGGAGTTCGGTATTAACGAGCCGGTAGCCAGTCACAAGCGAGAAATTCTCATGTTTACCATTTAGTGTTAGGTTCTCACACACTCCGGTTACTGGGGCGTAGTTGACGTCCACGTGCCGGTTTCGAATTTCGGGTTTTAGGCTATCTGGCCGACGATTTTCTAGGGCTTTTTCTTCTCTCTTCGGACTATCGTGATGGAGCGGCTTCTTTCAACATTGTTATTGGGCTTTGTTTTTCGGAGATGGGTCGGCCCAGTAAAAAATCATATGCGAGCCTCATTTGTTAGGGTTTATTGCTACATTAACAAAATTCGTAAAATATTTTTTAATTACAAAATGTATATATTTACTTCAAATAAGCCATATTTGGACACTTTTATTTATTGAAGAGGTCTAGGGAGTAACGATTCAAAATTCCTAATGGCTGAAAGTTTAATTGAGACTATTTTAAAAGTTTAGAAACCAAATTAGAACCAATCTTATATGTTGGATCATTTAATCTATTAATCTATTAAATTCATATCTCCGATCACTCGTTGTCGTTGAGCCCTTCAACAAATATCATGTTGATGTGTAAGGTTAGGAAATCTCTTCACGATAATAAGAAAATACTTGGTTCATTATTGATCAAGACCAATTTTATCAAGACCGCTACTAAAAATTGGTAACTATGAGACAGAAATAAAAAATATATATATTTTTTAAAAAAATGATGAGCAGTCAATTTTTCAATGGTAGTTAAAACAAGATATTGATCATCATCGACAAGAAACAAAATTATTTAACTAATAAATGAAAGGAATTTAATTAAGAGATAGGGAAAGATGAGTTATCTCAGCCCCTTTTTAAAGAGAATTTCTCTATGTAAAATTAAATTAATCAAATCCCAAAATTAAAAGAAACTTATATATGATTAGTGGCACTCTAAGGCTTATAAAGTTTAAATTAGTGGACCAAGTATTTTCTGGTGTCATTGTCCAAAGGAAGGCCAATTTTCACGTGCGTTGAGAATTTGAGACATTTACATAAATGGCGAAAAATAAGGTATAAATATTATAAGAACTATATACTTTTATCTCAATGGACCTATTGAAATAATACCATACTTGTCACATTATGAAATATATATATATATATATATATATTAATGGGATAAATATCTAAGAACCATATACTTATCAATAATACAAAAATGACATGTTTTACAAGAGAAAAAATTGTCACATTTGTAAGAAAAAAATTTTATAACAAATTTGCAAATATAGATTGTGTTACTTGATTGTTATGGGTCAAAACCAATATCAACATGTGACCTCTCCTGTAAAACACGTATATGTCTGGGCCACAACTAGGGCATGCCAAGGACGAGAAAAAAGGACCGAACATATATCTTGAATAAGAGTTCAGCTTGATTCTCACATGGGAAAGATTCTGACAAGTGGAAATTAATTTGATGACAATCTACGGAAGGACGATTCTACTACTAGAGAATCTTCTAATTTTTGACAATAAATTCGCTAAATATAAAGTACGACAACTATATATAGTGCCTCATTCCTAAAGTTCCCTCCTATAAACGAGGAATTCCTTCTATTTGACAATCTCTTGTGTTATGGGATTGGATCTGACCAAAGAAATGGACCTCTACAGACCAGAGAGGCCCAACCCTAGAGACAAACTGAGCGAGCCGGGGCTCGATCCCGACCCCGGCTTGGTGCAGACTAGGGCCGAGCCCACTTTCTCTCCTATCACATTGGTTGAGGTGCCTCGGTCCACGAATCCCTATGATCCAGTGACGACGAACAGATGGGATCAACGAGAAGATTCCAGAATGCGAGACTCCTATAAATGGAACCACTAGCTGAACCCTAGAGGTAAGCAAATAAACCCTAAGTACTTTACTTAGTAATCCTCCCATCGCTGACTTAAGCATTGGAGTCAGTGTAACCGAAGTCACACCGGATTAGGGTTATTCGATTTTGCAGGTATCCGATCCCGTGATTATCGAGTTTGATGCACATTTGACAAGAACCAAGGAGGCCAAATTTCCAGCATCAACATCTTGGATTTGAAGTTCACAATCATGAAAGTAAACAATCTCTTACATTGCTAACATTTTCCATGTAAAATAATATTCCAATTCAGATCTGATGTTGGTGGAAATTTTTTTGGGCCAAAATAATGTTAGGCTGACACAATAAGACATAAATTAAAGCATTAAGTACAGTAAAGCACAATCGAACTTTTGTTTATCCATAATATTGGATGAATTGATTATTCATAGAGAGTCAAATCATTTTAATGTATAGTTTTTTGTTTATTATTTGTAACGTCTCTAATCTCAAATGTTATATTGGGTTTTTTTTCTCTTCCGACCAGAGGTAGCCTCGTTTTGATGTATGTTCTTCACATCAATTATGTGATGGAGCATGTTTGGGGGTAAACATACCCAAGACACGTGGAGGACCCTTATTAGTATTTGAAGAAACCAAATAAAAAAAGGATTGATTAGGTCCACCTCGGCCCCGCCGAGGAGACCGGGTTCGCCCGTTATAAAAGACTAAGTATGGGCACCAAGGTTCAACCTTATTGGGGTTCGATCTGCTTGGAACCCGACAGGTCCGACATGAGAAAAGACATGTAACCGTCGGTCGTGTGTGCTGTCGGATCCGTCACCTATAAATAGAGGGCTTCATTTCACGCTCAAGTATCAAATCTCACCTCGAGCTAAATACGGAGTCCGATCTATACTGACTTAAACGTCGGAGTGCTTACCCTCTTGTGCAGGTCCACTCTAGTATTCAGGTCGGAACCGGAGACCGGGTTCGAGCTCGATTCGTGCAGAACCGTTGTGCAAATTCCCGCATAAACAGAGCATTTTATTTAAAAATAAATCATAAATACTAAAACCTAATTGTCTTCTATTGAAAATATAAAGGAAAGAATCACTCCTCCATTGAATCAATTTTTATACCAAGTGAAAGTCCTTCCTTTCACTACAGGACTTTCTGTCATTGCATCCAAGATTGATTATTCGCTCTGTCGAGTCAAGTTGTCTTAATGTATAGGTTTTTTTTGTCTGATTTATTCTCATTATATTAATTATTTCATTTCAAATATTAAATTTTCTGAGTTTGTCCAATCGGAAAAGATTGTAATGCCTTGACATTTTCAATTTAAATTATCAAATCCAAGTTGGTGTTTGGTGGGAATTTTTTGTTAATAAAGTAATTTAGACTTGGAGGCACGATGGATAAGGCATGCATATATAAATATTAAAGACCGAACACATAACATTTTTATTTGTGTTTTAACAACAACCTCACTAGCCACTCGTTTCTGTTAAATTGTTTCTATAAAATTTTAAATTAAATAGTAAATTTACTCTAATGATATGTATTTAGGCTTTATAAAGTTTCAATTGCGCCATAAATTTAGAGCTACAATTTTATTTAATTTTTCTCTTTGATGTAGCAATTGAGTTGATGATAAAAAGTCAAGGGACGTTTACGTGGAGGGGACTAGAAAGGTTTCTCCGTCTCCATTCCCGCCTCCCATTTAATTTCTTATGTGTGGATTGGGTGGAGGTTTCTGTTTATTTTTTATTTTTTAAAAATGATTTCTTAATTAAATAAAATTTTTCAAGAAAATTGTTATTAATTGTTTAATTTTCAATGACGAAATTTCATTTACATAATTTAGTCCTCCTATATATATATATATATATTAAGGGGGTAATAAGACTTTTTAGTGGGTTAAAAGGGCAGAGCAAGAGACAGAGATGAAAAATCTTCCCCATATTCCCCACCCCATTTAGGATAGGACCCACGGTAAAAATGTACATTCCTGCTTGAAGTTGACTATTAATTTACAAGTCACAAGCGCAATCAAATAAATACCATATCTTTCTTTCTTTTTCTCAATTAGTCGGCAATTATTGATAACTATTTTTCAAATATCGTCACTTTTAAAACTTCACACATCAAATAGATACCAATGAGTTAAAACTTCATCCTGTTTTACCCTTTTTTTTAATTATCACAATTAAATATAAGTAAAATCTAGACCAAATTGGTAAAATACATTTTTAGTTCCTGAGTTTTAAGGTACGTTTCTATTTGGTCGTTGTGTTTCAAAAAGTGACAGTTTGATTTCTGACATTTGATGAATAGTTCTAAAAGTTCTTGTTGATGCTGGTAAATTATATATTTATTAATTTTAAACTATATGATAATTTTTTATAATTTTATCTCATTTTCTCTCCCTTCCTCTTCTCTCTCCTTTTCCAGTCGTGACCCTTCTTTCCCCCTCTCTTCCTCTGTCTCTCTTCCTCTGTCTCTCTTCCCTCTGCGGCAGTGGCGGTGGTTGTAATGGCGGCACGGTGGTCCATTCAAGATGGACGGGAAGACCCTCTGCGGCAATGCGCCATGGTGAGAGTGCAGTTGGACTGTGAATTACCTGTGTGGCGAGATTGATGGGCGTGTTCCAAGATCTGGAGTTTCACATCCATAATGCCAACATTACGTATGTGAATGATTTTATGCTTCGAGATCTTTTGAACGAATTGTTGGAGGAATGACCACAGAGAAAGTTCTGTTTTTACTAGATTAAAGTAGCGGAAAAACAAAAATCAACCCACTTTGATTTACTACTATCTTCTCACCCCACAATAAACAAGATTTCTCCACAAGTAGAGGGAGAGAGGGGGAAAGAAAAAGGAAGAGAGGAGAAAGAAAGGGTCACATTCTGGAAAATGAGAGGGAAGAGAGGGAAAAGAAAAGGAAAAGAGATAAAAATAGAAAAATATTATTATATAATTTATCACGTCACGTCACCGTTCCGTTTTAACTCTATAGATCTTTTAAAACTATTTCTTAAAGATCAGTAATCACACTTTTTGAAATACAGGGATCAAATAGAAATCTATCTTAAAATTCAATGACTAAAAATGTATTTTATCCTAGTAATTATTAACTGGATCACTTTTTTTGGTTATTAATTTTTTCTCCTCCTGATCTAGAGGTATGGTAGCCCGCAACACAAAAGACTCCGTCGTCCGATTCCTTTCAATTTTATTTAATATTAATAATTAAATTAAACATAAATTTCAATTAAGTATAATTATTATTTAAAAAAAACAACATTACTTAATAGTCTTACTTTTCTTATGCCGTTGACTCTCAGTTTCTATTTAAAGCAATTGAATTCTTCAGTTTCACCAAACAGAGAAATTCCCCTCTCACTCTCAGTTTAAGGGCGACGAAAAGCCCGCCGCCACACACACCACCCGAGGCATGGGACACCCGCCAGAAGGATATCCTCCGCCGCTACACTACGGCGGATATCCACCAGAAGTA